>JAPWLS010000273.1:0-16111 GCA_028551675.1 Tineola bisselliella
TTCCTCAAGAATGTTGTAGTAAAATATTAGTAGTAGAAACACGTTTTTTAATAAATAGGTGAAATTGTATAAAATGCTGAACCAATTTAGAAGAAATAGCTTAATAAGTTTGAATCGTTAAATTTAATGAACACTAACCTGCTGCTATAAAGCCAAGTTAATCTCTATACACCGATATCTTTTATTGTGTTTTAGTGTTGTACGTTCTACAAATTATCGATAAAAATATTTAATTGCAAAGGTAACTTCTGTTGTCATTTAGGCTGGAGCTTTCACTACATTCTTCCACAACTGTTGGCCCCTTAACGTCAAGTAAAGAAAGTATATAAGAATCCAACTGGGATAAAACATATTTCATTACAAAAATAATTATTAACAAGATGTATTTTATATAGTATCGATATTAGTTCTTTACGACACTATTTGTTGAATAAAAATCGTAAATGAAGCTATTTGGACGACCGGTAGCGGACTCGATGCGCATTTAAGTACGGTTTTGGGACACTGTCGTTTATTGTCATTTTATATTTGGTACCTATTGTAATTTATTTATGTACTCGGATAATCTAATAAGATGTTTTCTCGTGTTGTGTTACGGAAATAAGAAATAAGTTTGAAAGATTTACTTAACTTAATTTTAGGGCTGAATTTTCAGATACATTTTATAAGTACATATAAAAATTCTATGTATGATTTTTTTTAATTTTAAAATAATTATAAATATTATATGTAATAAACACATTCATTTTAGTTATTTTAATCCGACATTTCGAATTGTTTGCAAACTTTTTTGCAGCCAGTTTAATCTAAACAAAACATGTTTCCATAATTTCAGAAAACGGTATTATACATTTTATTATTCATCGATATGAATGCTAAACATCACTAGTCGCGTATTTATTTTAGTTTTAAGTTTTCCTAAGATGTCCATGTTGTCTTTATTTGCTGTGTTAAGGGTTGTTTATTCAATTTGTTTTCTATTACTCAAGGGTCAAATTGAGGAAATGTGATTCGCACCCACAGTAATGTCGTAGATTAACGTGAGGTGATGGACTTATTTAGGGTTGCCTATTTTTTTATTATACAGGGTGGGGCACGGGAAACTCCCACATTTTAAAGGCCTGGTAAAAAAAATTATATGATATATCAAAAGAACCAGAAGATTATGTACATTTACATTTAGTGTAGATCCTGTTGCCCTAAATTTTCACCCAGAAGGCAAAATTATTTTCCGGTCGGGGACACTAGCGGACGATGACGGCGATTTTTTGAAATGTGGGATATTCCCGTGCCCCACCCTGTTTATTGTATTAATTTGGTTTATCCACAATATAATTGTTTAAGATTTTTTTAAATAGGGTTATTCAGTAGAACGTTTGTATCTCAAAATGTGATATTAATTCTTGACTCAGTGAATTGAAATATAGCTCTAACAATTGAGATATGATCTCTAGAACAAACACAAAGTATAATATCAATTACGATATAAAAAAATATCTTTTGTTTGGAAGATTTCTTTGTTTCTATTGAAGGGATAAATTAAGAAAAAGGGTTAAACGCAGGTTTCAAGTTTCCATTACATTAATCAAAGAAGCTGGAGTCCACCTGAGTCAAATTATTCTCTTTTACAACCAGAATTGAGTAGTTAATTCTATTATGGGATTAAGAAAGGGTTACGTGATACTTCCACAAAATTTTAATTTAAATTTTTAACGAATTTTATCTTAAATTACATTCATTTATTCTCATTGTTATAAAATATCTTTGTGTTTCAATTCAATTCAAGTAAGTACACTTATTGATTCTAATGCATGCACTTCGGTATCTATCTTCCTTTATCAGGAAAGTTGACCAATATCATCGAATTTCATCATGTAATAAATTTTAATAGAGGCAGTCCTTGACTTACGTCGTATCGAGTTACGTCGACCAATTTTTTGACACTATCCCTCAAGCATACGTCAATTGTTTCGATTTCCTGTGTAGGAGAATTCACTTGTCGCGGAGTTTTGTTCCTGCCTTCAAACACGACTTCGTTGTTGCAACCAATGGATCAAGGAGTTATTGCGTCTTTTAACCTAACCATTGGGTTTTACATGTAAACATATGAAAAAATATATCTCAACTTATGTCACGTTGCTTATTTCGAACATGCCGTAAGTACGAGGACTGCCTGCATTATAAATCTCTATTAAACAAAACGCAGTAAACCATACGTTGAATTACTTAACCGAGATATTTAGCTGGAGAACTCCACCCTCAATTTTTAAGTATTAATAAAAAACAATGATTATTACCGCCATGCTTAAGTCACGTTTTTACTTCATTAAATGCTCATGCAGACGGAAACGCAGTCTCCGGCGGATGCTTTCTCGTGGGCCCGCGAGTTTCTGTGTCGGCAAGATCAATGGAGCCTTTGATGTGCCGCCGCATAAACAATTACGGGAAAAACTGAAAGCTTTTCCTTCCCAAAGGAGGTTTCTTTTGTCAACTTTGAAATGATCAGTCGCATATCTCTAAAGATTCAAAGGTACGTTAGGATTCTTTGCGTTAACGAGATGGCTTTTTAATAATAATAAGGCATATTGTTTCTTTGCTTTTTTATACGGCTCGTTGATTAATACTTATTCTTTTGTTTAATTTTGTTTCGGAGTAATTATTTATTTGACATTTGCAAAATATTAAAGCAATCATTGTATATTTATATAAGTATCTATTTATTATTATTGTTGTTGATTTGTTTAGAACGCCATATATATATTTCAAATTAATTTAATAACGTCTATTCTAAGGTTTTTTGGATCATATATGTTGAGTTTATATGATTTATAAATATTTGAAGTATCGTGTTTTATATTTATAATAATAATAATATATAAATAATACGAAAACATTACTAAAGCATAAAAATGCTAGTCTAACTTACTTTTCCATGCCAACGAATACATTTTACGCAGTAATCGAGTCCTTAACTCGATTTTTCGGGATCTCGTCAGGAGGTCGCCCGTGCGTTCATTCGGAAATCATTTTCTTGTGGTTACCTCGTTTTCGTTGAGGATTTTATCAAGTTTGCTGTATTATTATTTGATATACAGTTCGTACGAGTTTAGTTATGTATTTTTATCCAATATCAAATATACAAAGCATGAATTTTGTGAGGTTTTATTACAAATTTTTTCACGAGCTTCTTGTGGTATTCTTCTCGCCATACGCCTTTCCGAAGTCACGGTAGAGTCCAACGATGCTATGCTAATAAACGATTTTCATTTCATTTCATTACAACTTTTTTTATAGTAGCCTTGCAGACTACACTAACTATTACCACAGACAGATGTCAGCATGCAACAGACGTCTTCACTATGCCGGCTTGAGGGGACGAATGTGATTCATTCAGGTTTTATTATCTTTAAAAAATAATAAGTTCCTCGGACATCTATTTTAAGACTTTTCGATAATACACTAATTGGACATCATAACCTAAATTAGAAAAAAAAACATTATAGGTACTTTAGTTTCATGATATCGAAGGATAAAATTCCAAGAATCATTCTATATTTATTTTAACAAAATATATAGTACAGTAGTATAATAGCGAATTGTTTTAAAATTTCCCTCTAGGTATACTGGGAGTTCTTTCACAAACAAAACTTAATATTTGCCCCACTCTAATCTTGTCTAAAAGCGTCATAACGGCGTCTAATTCTCGATGAGTCACTCGTCCCGGTCGTCGTCTATAAATGACAGCTGACAGTTTATCACCCCACAGAAGCTGGAGAAGATACGGGCCCAGGCCATCTTCAGTTGGCAGGACGTGAAGCTGCATTGATGCTGTTGACGTGTAAGTTTCAGGAAGTTTGACTGCGAATAATAACAATAATAAATGTTTTATTGCTTTAAAAATAATAATGCTAATACAATTTAATACATAAGAAAAAATTTGATAGCAATTGACGACCCTGTCACTAAAAGTAATTTCTTCCAGGTAACTAATTGTAATGGGAGAAACAGTGTTAGTATCGGGCAATGCAATTTAGGAATATTTAAGATTAAGATATAACAACAACAACAAATAAATACATAAATATAAATAAACTAAATACATAATGAACATACACAAATATAGAAATATTATTCAAGAGAGAGGTATATGGTTTAAGTTTAAATATAGGAAGAAGTGGTGTAGACTTAATAAATAAAATAATCATTAATTAAAAATATATATAAGTCCTACGATAGCATTTGTTTTAGTTAATCTAAACTAGCGTTTTAAAATTGTCTAACGTCGCAACATCCAGAAAACCTAACCTAAATTAATAATATGTATGCTAATTTACACACAATCTTTATAAACAAATGAATCAATGAAAAACAATTGACAGTTAATGACATTTGTTTCTCAAATTAGTTGGTTAATATAATACATACATATTCGTTTCTCTTCAGAGTAAATAGTCAACACCTCTTCAAAGCATCCTTTGCTGTCTTCCAGAGTTTTAGACCAAGTGTCGTATGGATGGTCGATGTGATATCGTTGTCTAATCGTTGTGCCTTTTACATGTAACAGCCAATCGGTTTCGTTCGATTTCGTATTGCTTTTCATTAGCCATCTTAAGCCTGCCTATAAAATGCATGTTTATTGTAATAAAATATATATATCGGCTTATGTAACCTCACGCTCATGTCATTTTTGAGGTAGACAATTAATAATTTATACTTAAGTACATACATTTAAATTATTCAATAATAAAATTTAAAAAAAAAACTGAAACAAATGAATTAAAAAAACATCATTTAATATGATTAAAGTTTCAATCGTCGTAATTCACGAATAATATAGTTAAAAATTAAATTAAAATAAATCATATATTTACTATATGAAATTGATATTTTCGTTCAACATTCGTAGGGCAAAACTTCATCCATTAGGCATACAATAAAATGAGAATAAAAACTCACCTCATCGGCTTCAAAAAACTCAACGCGAAAACATGGGTTCGCTTTTTCTGGAATTTTCTGTCCATACGTTACAACACCAGCTACGTACCAGGTTCCTAAAACATTTGCCAAATTAAAATTTTGCGATTCGATGCCGTCACATGCGGTCTCATTGTCTTGAGCTAAAGTTAGAGCAAAGAAGGAAAATAAAAACGCTATAAATTTCGACATTTCTGTGTGTTAAACGTGTTAAAAATGAGGTGGAGCGTGAGTTGTTTCTTTACTTCGAAATGAATTTGGGGGCGCAATTCTGGATTGCTAAATATTAAAAGCGATAGATTTTGTTATAACGTATAGCTATAATTTGCGTTTAAATCAATAAAATATGAACAACATCTTTATTTGCGAATATTGTTGATAAAGTAATAAATTTTAGTTTCTGCAATATATGGTTCAACCGAAAATAACGCAATACTAAAAACAAGAATAGGTTTCTAGCGTGGGCTGAAAATTAGGTAATTGACCAATTTCTTACTAAGTCGTCATTTTATAAGTCAGTAATTTTATTATTAGCACAAATAGGTTATGTGACGAAACTTGAACTCTGCGAAGACTGAATGCGGCTACTACTACTAGAGCTACTACTCAGACAATACTATAAATAAATTTGAAATTTAAAGTTTTTTTTACTGAGCAACTAATACTTAGATATATTTTAAAAATAAAATAAAATTTCAGATCAAAGACAAATTTTTCTATCATAATATTGGTAACGCTTTAGTTGAGGACCCCAGGAATTGTGCCAATTTAAAAAAAGACAAGCTACGACGGGCTATGACGACAACTATCGCCATCGCTAACCTAATCTTTTCGTTATTCGTACAGTCTTGGGGTCCTTAACTAAAGCCAAGCCGCAATATTTATAAATAAATACTTGTTTCGACCGGGTATCGAACCCGTAGTCTTTATGTAACAGACTGACTGTTTTTTCTTTTTGAATGTATATTATGTCAATTCAGAGCTACTTAAAAATATCATTCGCAAAATAAATACGTTCATTGTTCAAAAAGACTGAACGAATTCGACATTCTTTCACGAACAAAGGCACTAAAAACAGTTTATGGGCTTGTTATTGCAGCGACCGGACAGGAAGAGTGAGGACTTTCAGATTTTAATGCACTCCTTTCTGTAACTTATTCAATATTTATCTGTGACTTCAATCCTTTATTTCTTAAAGAAGACGCAGAAAAGAAGTCTTCATCACGTGATTTATATATCACGATGCGGGTATTAATACATTTTTATATACATGCAATATTTTAACCTCAAAATAAGTCAACAACAAAAATATATAGTTACTTAATTAAAGAAAATTACAAATAAATTTGTTAAGACTGAGGATTGATCCCAGAAATGTATTAAGGACGCGACAGAGGCCATAATTTATTTATAAATATAGAAAATCAATTAATAAATATATATTATAGTACACAGTGCTCAAATTCCATACTAAGGTACTGTATTATGAGTGTCGGGACATTAGTATGTAAGTGGACAATGCCAGTATACAGCAGCTAAATCAAATTGATAATTATTAAATTAATAGATTTATTTCATTTGTATTTGTATTGACGAGTAAAAGCGCCCTATTGGAGCCCATTTACTAAATGTAAATAAATAGGAATAATACTATGTAAATACACATGACCTTTTTTTTTTATAGGGCAACATGTGCTTCTGATTAAGCTAGAGTAAGCACTCCGATCAGACTACACTCTGTTATTATCGATTGCACTATAAGTAGGTTCTCGCCTTAACACTAGAACTACCAACAGTTGGTCATTTTGACCGGTTCGAAATTTAGTTGACAAAATGTAAAAATTCACAGAAATCTTTAAAAAGTATTATATTAATTCTAATATTGCAGGTAAATGATATATAAACGTATTTACAAAAAAAAAGTAATATTAACTGCTTTTTTATTTAGGTTTAATTATAAAATACATAAATTTAGAAAAAGTCCTAATATAGACATAAAATATTATTTGAAATTTAAAGAGAAAATCTTAAGACAATACAACCGGTCATTTTGACCGGTCGGTAGTTGTAGTTTTAAATCACTCGGCTAAGGTCACACTATTCGCTATTATTGTCTCTTAAAATTTAATAGTATTTGGTTTTGTCATCTAACCCTCTCAACTTAGCGTTTTCCTTAAAAAAATAATGTAAACTCATAAATTTTATTTTGCAAGTTTATTCAAAAAATGTCAGCAATTAATCATACCCTTTCACGAGTAGTTAGAAGAGATTTATGTTGATTTACAACGAGTTTAAACTTTAGGCCTCATTAGCCGGCCATTATATTTAGAATAAAATTGTTCATTAATTCATCTTTTTATAAACCTTTACAAAAAGGTCGAAGAAGGAAATGCTAATTAATTTTAATCCTTGTTTCGTAAAATAAATTGTTTACTGAAATCTACTTAATATTATAAATATTTATATATTATATACGAGTTATATTAAGATCCTGTTGGAACACTAGTACTTAATAATACAATGATATACCGTTGGTAATGGCGCTTTGTTCATTTCATTAATAAATATTATAATAATTTCAAATGTATAAAATAAACGCTCCTTATAAATTAAATGAATTATAATACTATTTTCTATAAAGATGTAAAATTAAAAAATAAACTTATATTTTTATTATTTATATTATTATTTTAGTTTATTTTTTTCATATAACAGTAGTCGATAATATAAAAAAAAACAATAAACTCCTATTTTTGTTGCGGCACACTTTTAACGATTTCAAAAATTAAATTTAAAAAAAAATATCATATTATTTAATGATATTAACATTATTATTTATTATATATTTTAAATTTGGCGGCACACTTTTAGAATTTCGTGGTACACAAAAGTGCCGCGGCACAGTCGTTGAGAATCAATGTTCTACATGTATCATATTCGGTAGTAGTGGAGGGACTACCGAGATTGGAATGTTACGGCCTCCGGTAATTGTGTCGGATGTCAGTCGTAAAAGTTTACGAACTGGCGCCCTCTCGACCTATCGGCGACAATCATCCGAGATGGAATAGAGCACTCTGTTAAACAGAGATTATAATTTATTTTTTTATTTAAGTAATAATAAATATATTAAATTTTATGAATACAGAGAGGTCATTAGGAAGAAAATTAAAAATTCATATATTTGCCATAAATTAGATTATTTACAAAGATCTTAAAGTAATGTTAGTAGGCATCACAAGTCATAAAACGTATTACGCAAATAGTTAAGATGTTATTAAACATTCGGTGTAATTTAGTTCCTTATTTAAGCTTTATTGCAGAAGACAAAAATTTGAGTTTGGATTTAATAGTCTGATTTTTTCATTGCTCTGTATTCTTAGGGGAAGTTGAGCAGATTTCAATAAGCGCTATCGGTACCAAATTCGGCTGATTGCAACATTTCTCTCGAAGACATCTCGACATAAACGTGACTGTGACTACAATGTATGGCACTATTATCGATGACATGCACTTATTGAGTTTTGGTTAATATTATTTACCGATATCGTTAAATCTGATATCGTAGCACAGAATGGAGGACATTTTAACTTTATACGTATTGTTTTTTTTCAGTATTGATTGTAAAAATAAAAAGCATATCAATGTAATTGAAAATAGGTTTTAGTATGGGTCTTCAAGTATTTTAAACATTATTTTTATAATTGTTTTTTTTTAAATGTATTTATATATTTATCGCATATGTTTAAAATAAGCATGCTTAGCACCCCGCATGCGGTAATTACCAACCAATGTAAATGTTTCTATTATAAGTACTGAATCCATGTGTTCATTATAGACCGAAACATTCACAAAAATTAAACTATATTTAGCAGTATGACTTAACAAAAATAATGACAAAAACAAGCGAAGTCATGATAATGGATCAACCCTTCAACCATCAGTTTATTTTCGCGCCATTTGCAAAATGTTTCTACAGGGTGCGGCGAATTTGATTAGTTGGCTAGCGTTTCCAGAATACGCTGGATAAAGCTGTGAAGCGTATTCTGTAAAATATAATTTAAACCAGTTTTTATTTAGTAAAATTAGTAGTTATTTAGTAATTGTTTTGCATAAATTTATTTTTAAAGCGATGAAAGTGTTTAAATTCAAATATATCACAATCATGTTTTACTAGTTTAAAAGACTTTACACGGCTTAATTTCCTGCTTAGAATTTGCTAAAATCGTGGTTTTCTCGCTATCAAAGCTCTAATTCTTTAGAAACGCTGCTTCATAATCATTTCAATCACGAATAAAGCGCTTTTCTTACTTAATTGTCAAATAAAAATAAGGCGCGCCTTCATGTAAATATTGCATTCATCACCACGACATGATGAAGAGCAGTTGTCTGGTTCACTAATGCGGTATTTATTAGTGTATCCTGAGTGACGTTAAATCCTAGGTGCGGTTTAAATGCATTAGAGTGAGCGTTTTCATATCTAGACGAATGTTTTTATTTATTGTTATATGTCCTATAAGACAGTTATTGGGAATATACTAACTTAGACTTAATACCTTTTATGATACTAGTTATGGACAATACAAATAAACTGTTAATTTTTTATTTTATTTTTATCATATAAATTATTTTAAAATAAATAAATAAATTTATTATTGCAAAAAAAATAGGCTTGGCTTTAGTTGAGGACCCCAAAACTGTGCGAATAACGAAAAGGTTAGGTTAGGTTAGAGTTAGCTCTATATTAGTAGATAGACGGCCGCGGTTGCTGTTGGTCATAGCCCGTTATGAACTCGTCTTTTTTAAAAAAATTGGCACAATTAAAAAAAATATATTACATTTTCACATTTAGTAAATCCTGGGGTCCTCAACTAAAGCGTAACCAAAAAATATTTTTTTACATAGGTGAGCTTAATGCCGTCGGCATTATCTACCAGCTAACCTTTGTCAGTGTGAGCGGTGATATTTGGTACAATGTGAAGAAACTAATAAACTTAGACACTATCTTTTATAGCATCTGCGTATAATATAATTTTTTACAATAATTATATACCTATACAAATTTCTGCAACATATTACATACCATAAATAAATCACAAATGTATTTAACTAAATTTTTCTTATTAATATTGTATCCTGAAAACGTGTATGAAAATTTAAATTTATTTATTTGGAAACAGATTTCGTTTCTAAGTATAAACATTTCTTCGTTTCGTTTTAAAAATATTACACTTGCTTTCATTGAAATAAAAATGTAAAATATCAAGTATTCCCCTTTGTAAAATGATTTTTAAGTTTTTTTTTAACACCGACGTGAAGCCACTCCGGTAACTGCTAGCGAACGGTACATTTCCTCCACGGACAGAAATGGCGAACGTCAATGATCTTTGTTCGTAAGGTTGTCAATTCTTTTATTTAATACAATGTTAAAAATACTCTTAAATACATATAAAGTAACAATATGAATATACAAATAAACACCAATTTAAGATTAATATCGACTTTTATATTTTACTCCACACTACTTCCCAAGTCCTAACTCACGCACCGTCTTAAACCGTCTCTAAATGTCAATTATACCTCTTTCTCTTTCTTCCTCGCATTCCGTCTCTTTCACACATATTCTGTGTTGCCTAATGCCTAATCACATATATTTTATAAGTACATATAAGATTGTAATTATTCTAGTGGATATTTCATCTTATCATTTGTTCTGTTAATAAATATTAATCAAATACGCAGCTATTTTGTTTATTGCCTTAACACTAGGTTTACGGGACGCGTCAATTTGACCCATTTTGACTTTTATCAGAGAACTACCAAAAACTGTTTAAATTTTTATTTTATCTCTTAGTATGACTTTTATTCATTGATCGAGGGAAATATAAATCGAAGTCTAGTTTCTTTAAAAGTGTTGAATTACTGAACTTGTCTATATGGTATACCTATCTCTACGATATGCGTCAAATTGACGCGTTTTAGTAGAAGTAGATATATAGAAAACGTCCGTAAACCTAGTGTTAAATAACAGTTGAGTTTATTATTTTTATGAGTTAAAATTTGTTTTCTATATCCTATTTCCTATTCACAGCAGTACCGCTCACATCTTCCATTAAGTTCACCAATTTTTAATATTTTGTGCAATAAATAATTTATTATTATTTCAAATCTCGTAGTTAAGGCTTTGATTTGTAAATTATGAGTTGGTATTAAGAGTTTTACACGGCAAGTGAAAGTCACCTCCGTTGTGCCGGCCTGGTGAAACGGATGTTTGCATCCATATTTGTAACGTATTTACATAGATTAAAAATGTTTATTTAATATTTGTCGTAATTTCTTTTGTAAAGTGACAACCTTAACAGAAAAGTCATGTATAAAAGAGCATTTTCGAGAAGGTTCCAAGTAAAAAGTTGGCTAAGTGGGACTTTGGAAAAGCTAAATTAAGTTTTTGCTTCCACGATCGGATTAATTTTTAAATTTTACATGTTTTCACTGGAAGAACTTAACATTGAAACTACGTGGAGATAGTGTTATTTTTTTAGTTAAAAATGTAATTGAAAACTTTCAGGCCATTTGAAATTCAAACTAGATAAATAAATAATGGGACTTGAATAAAAGTATGTAATATTCGTATTTAAAAAAAAATGATACATTGTAATTATATAAAATTGCTTTAAAATATTTCTATTGTGACTAAAGTGAAGTGAAAACTGTGTGATTGGATTGAGTTTGAACTAGTGTCTTATGTGACGCGTTATACAAGGATTATACAACGCTATTTTGAAGTTATTGACATAGGTTCGGTTATTGTTGTCGATCTGTTCAATCGACTATTTTACTGTATTTTGGATACTTTTTGCAATTGAAACAAAGGCGAACAATAGTGAAGTGGTGAAGGTTTGATTAAAAATTGTGAACGCTGGCAAATATTAAACATTTACTAAAATTAAACTTATTATTTAATTATTTAAGAACTATCGGTAAAATATTTTTATATAGCGCCATCTATTAGGAATTTACTAGAATCATTTCAAGTCGGAGTAAACATCGATAATTAATTTTGTGGCGCCATCTAGCAAAATCTATAAAAACTATATCGTACACAAGGATCTATCAAGACAAATCATCATTGACAGCAACCACCACTAGATGTCGATTGCTGTTATCATAAATTAAATAAAATAATCAAATTGTAAAATTTTGAAGCACAGATTAAAATGTCCAACCTGGGAATGAGAAATTGTGCTGCGTGTCATGGCGTTATAGCAGATAGCTATTTTATGCGTTGCTCTCGCTGTGGTGATTATTATGATTTGCAATGTGCCAATATCTCCGAAAACCGATATCGCCTCATGGAGAAAGAACGCAAGAAGGTTTGGACTTGCCCTAAATGCCACGACTCGCTATATGATGCGTCCAATGTCACAATAAGACGCAAACCTGGGCCTTCATTTGGTGAGAATTGCCGTATTAGTGGTGTAAACTCTGAGTCTGGATCCCGAGACGCGTTGGTACAGGAATTCCAACAACTCTGTAGGATGATGGCTGCTATGAACGATCGGTTGCTAAAAGTACTTGAGTACTCAGAGGCGTGCCAGGACAGAGTGGAATATCTCGGTGACAAGCTTATTACTTTGGAGGGGAGACTTTCTAGATTAGAGCCTGCCATTCGTCATCGTGGTTGCTTCTGTTCCTGCCAAAACACACCCAATGGCAACGATCGTTCAGATAGGTCTGACCTCCGCACAGTTTTTGGGAGTTCTCCTAGATTAGCACCGGAGGCTTCTTTAAACCGCATCCCATCGTCTCCATCGATGGTAAGCGCTGCATCGAAACCACAGCAATGTAAAGTTGTACGGACTGAGTCTCAAGATAGCGTCTCGTCCGAGGCAACTACTTCACCGAAAGCACCCGCTGTTTCTTACCCTGAAGTGAAGCGGCATGTTGGACTTTCGTCGCAGCGTGGTAATGCAGGACCTAACGTTACCAAATTGAAGGCGATGGAGCCTCGTAGACTGGTCCACTTGTGGAATATGAAATCTTGTGCTGATGACGTTTCCTCTTATCTGAAGGAGATATGTACTACGGGCTCTTGTACTGTTACGGAACTAAAGTCACGCGGTGACTATAAGTCATATAAACTCAGTGTACCTGAAGCATTCTTCGATATATGCATGTCACCTAATACCTGGCCTATTAACTCAAGAATTAAGGAATGGACATTTTTTCGAGGCCACAGGTCTAATACGAAGAAGGCGCCAACGAAGACTTAGAAGTTCACCGAAGCAACGTACCGATCTTAGCTTTGACCTTTTCTATCAAAATGTTAGGGGTCTTAAAACTAAGCTAAAGGATTGGAGACGAGGACTGTTATTGACTGATAACACAATAGTGGCTGTGACTGAGACCAATCTGGACACATCTGTTCTCACTTCGGAGCTGAGTCCGTGGGGCTGGAGTATCCTCCGTCGAGACCGCAGAACGGGGAGGGGGGGAGGTGTGCTCCTGGCATACCGTGTGGACATTAACGTGTGTCGACGACCTGACTTGGAGACTGATGATGGCGAGGATATGTGGGCTTCGTTTGTCTACGCAAATAGAAGGTTCCACGTATGCGTCGTATATATTCCACCAAACTCCTCCGATGATGTCTACATGCAATGGTTCTTGACGGTTGAATCTAAGATTTCGAGCGTCTCGGGCAATGTGATGATTGTGGGTGACTTGAACTTGACTAGTGCATCTAAATCTGTTTGCGCTTATTATTGCTATTTCTTAAATGTTTGCGGGCTATCTGACGCAAATGGTATTTTTAATGCGCAAGGTGGTAAGCTTGATGTGGTGTTGTGTTCCGGGGGTCTGGGGGGCTCGAGGGCGCGGTTGGGATGGGATGAATTTGTGCCTCGCGCTGATGCGTATCATCCGCCGCTCAGTGTCACGGTTTCCGTTGCTGTTTCCCCTGGTCGCTCTTTCCAATGTCCAGCCGCATCTAATGTAGAATCGCTCAAGGATTGGAACTTTGCTAAAGCAGATTTCGTTCGGTTAACTAAAGAACTCGCTGATGTCCATTGGGAGACTGTTACTAGGTGTGGAGATGTTGAAAATGCTGTTGGAGCTTTTTATGACATAATTTACGGCATTTTCGATGCATGTGTCCCTAAAAAACGCCGCACAAACAAATTGCAAAGGCAGTATCCCGCTTGGTTTACATCGGATTTGATGCGAGACCTGAGCCGAAAATCCAGATTGCATCGCATTTGGAAGAATACAGGAGCAACTGACGCATATAACACTTTCAGTTTGCTAAGGGCTGATATCAAGAGGCGTTTGAGAATTGCTCACGATGAATACATTGTGCGAATCGAGAGTAATTTAAAACACAACCCTCGTGATTTTTGGCAATATGTCGATGGTTTGAAATCATCCAAGGGCTTCGAGTCTCAGGTTTTGTATCGTGGTGGCGTTTGCAGTGGCAGTGACCTGGCTAATGCATTTGCAGACTTCTTCTCTGGCGTCTTCTTGCCGGATGAGCCATCTCTCAGTCTAGATGAGGTTATGTGCGCTGATTGCACGCGAACTTCCAATTACATACACTTGCGAGACATAACGCAAGCGGATGTGAGCTTGGCACTGCTCAAGCTGAAACCCAGATCCGCAGTGGGGCCCGATTGCGTGCCACCCTATATCTTACGGACATGTCGGGACTGTTTCGTGTGTCCGTTAGCGCATATCTTCAATCTCTCATTACAAACAGGTGCATATCCGTCGGAGTGGAAGCTTTCCAGAGTGAGCCCTATTCCCAAGGGGCGTGATAGATCAACGGTCGAGAGCTACCGTCCAATAGCTGTTTTGTCTGCTGCCGCTAAAGTTTTTGAACGAGTCTTACACAGTAAAATCACTAATCAAGTCGCACCATTCCTGGCCAACTCCCAGCATGGCTTCAGGTGTAATCGCTCTGTTAATACCAACTTACTAACAGTCACAGACATAATTTCTCGCAACCTGGATAGGGGGAAACAAGTGGATATCGTTTATTTCGACTTCACAAAGGCTTTCGATAAGGTCGATAACGATGTCCTTCTTCTTAAATTGTGCTCACTGGGTTTTTCTCCGACGTTACTTAAACTGTTTAAGAATTATCTGAGTGGTCGAAGGCAATTTGTGCGATATGGAGGTTATGTCTCGGATCAGTATCACACGCGATCTGGTGTAAGCCAAGGATCAATACTTGGGCCCCTCCTATTTATCATCATGATTAATGACTTGGAGAGCGTGGTTAAGTATTCTAGGTGTATTCTTTACGCAGATGATCTGAAGTTGGTTCACACAGTGGAGAGTTCTGCGAACTGCAGTGAACTTCAGGATGACATAGATGCTGTTTTAGAATGGAGTGCCAATAACAAGTTGTTGTTTAACATTTCAAAGTGTTGCACAATGTCTTTTACTAGATCTTTGCATCCATTCCTCGCGGCTTACACGATGGGTACAGACGTCATACCTCGAGTTAGTGAAGTGAGGGATTTGGGTGTATTATTCGATCCGCAGCTCTCTTTCAACGCCCATATCTCTGAACTGGCTGTTAAAACCTATCGAAGACTGGGGTTTGTGATGCGCAATGCCCGTGATTTTCACGATGTTGGAACCATTAAGGTGTTGTACTTCGCTTTGGTCAGAAGTAAAATTGAAGTGTCTTCAATTGTTTGGAGTCCACACGAGGCTTGTTACACCCTGCTGTTGGAGAAGGTGCAGAAGGCATTCTTGCGTTTTCTATACAAAAGGATGCTCGGGTGTTATCCCTTCATGTTCCCCACTAAATTTCTCCTGGGTGTCCTTGGTCTCAATTCCCTTGAAACCAGGCGCGCCCACAATACTCTGCTCTTCATGATCAGAATTTTACGGGGAGAGACTGACTGCCATGAGTTGGTGTCAACTTCGTTCCGCTTGTATGTTCCGGACAAGTACCTCCGTGCTCGCTCTCACCCGCTGCTTGCGATGCAGGCCACTCGCACTGCAGCACATCGCTTCTCTCCGCTGAATCGTGCTTCTCGTATACTGTGGGCTCTCCTGGACATGGCACCGCATCTGGATATTTTTGCCGACAAACTCAGTGCAATAAGTAACGCATGTTTGGCCTTCTGCG
>JAPWLS010000812.1:0-26488 GCA_028551675.1 Tineola bisselliella
ATAAACTGCATTTGTTTCATCTTGATATGGTTTTTATTGTACATAGACTAGATTTTTTTATTTTATTGACTAATATTATAAATGTGAATATGAGTTTGTTTGTTACGTTTTCACGCTACTTACTTAACCGATCATCATGAAACTTTGTACATATATTTTTGGAGGTATGTTGCTTACATAGGATACTTTTTATTTAAAAAAATTATTTATTTTTTACTATAGTTCCCAACTGACTATAGTTTCAGCTGTTTGGAATTTTTCTATATTTATTTTTATTTCCGTCTGTCATTTTTATATATGCAGTATAAAACTATTTGAATTTTTGAGGTTCATATTCATTTCTATTGAAATGATCCCTGATACTCATTAAATGACTTAAATGCGAGCGAAGCCGCAGGTAAAGGCTAGTTATTATATATATAGGTGTTTTTGTATACGTTTATACTATATGTCCAAATTGCATTGTGCGTGCTCAATCATTTGGAGACATCAATCAATTAAACATTTATTTGTTTTGATCACGCAATATTGAAGGGAACTTGGAAATATAAATTAACAGTTCTCATAAATCCTCTATTTATTTAGCATTCGTGTTGGGAGTAATATTTCTAATTATGTCCCAGGTTATTCTAGGGCTATCCAAACAACGTCTCTTTTAAATCTACAGCGTAAATTAATCAAAAAATTGTTGTGGATATAAACAGCTTGGATAATAGAATTCTTTCTCAAAATATATAATCAATACTTGATATAATTAATTTAAATTTATTCTTGTATAAAAATATGATTTACCTGTATATTTCGAATTGAAAAGTGAAAATATTTATTGGGGAAGTAGCTAAACTTATTGGGAACTTTATTTTAATATTATTATACATATATGTACTATAATAATATAAGTTTTACCTCTTCCCCAATTTTGGGGTAAACCATATAACATAACAAGTAAGTACTTAAATCTTACTGGGTATCATTCGGCATTTGTTTTAAGATATGAATTAATTAGACGTAGTAGTTACGGTCTGCGAGTTGGCAACACTGAACAATGTTGCCATCTTTCAACACATCCGATAACCATTGTACCGATAATATCGCATGAAGACAATGTAACATTACGACAAAGCGTTTCAAAATACTTTCTTTTAACATTATTAAAAATTATAATTGATTATTTTGACATCCTTGTTAGTACTAAGAAATTTATCCAAAAGCAATGAATATATTAGGGGTTTTTAGATTAATTTAAATCAATAAATTGAGTTTAAATTGTGGCAGCCATTTCTGTTCTTTCTTGTTTATTTTGTAGTTATCATTTTAACAATATTGAATGTGTACGAATAGGTACGTCAAAATTGTAATTAAATTTTTTTATTAATGATAAAAGGAAACATCTATTTTAAAATGCGTTGTTGTATTGTTACAATTACTAACCAAGTTATTTATATTTATAAACAATAGATTTAGGTAAGACACGATGGGGCTGATATGTCTTGCCAGATAAAAGTCCCGAATTAAATATAAAATAAAATAAAATATATGTTCAGTTTCATAACAATAAATTACGAACACCTGCTCACAATTGTAACATTTTATAATCTGTTAATAGCAATGTTAAATGTCCATTCGGTTGCAACATACGCACAATTTTGAGCCTGGGAATGTAACAAATAAACGAAGCATCGTTTTCACCATTGAACTCGGTTGCCGTGGGAGTCGAGAAACTGGAGAAAACACGTCAAATGTTGACATTACTTTTACCTCTTCCATTGAAATGTCGGATCATTGTCTTCCGATATATGGAATACGATTTAATGCGAATTGTAAAAGACTTCTCGCGTTTCTAATGTGTTGTATGCATTTCTTTTTATGTTCTTATACGCACATTTATCTCGTCATTTACACCCCATCGCTAATTCCCGTCAAATTTAATTACGGAGATCTTCAAAACATCTATATTTATTTTTAATAAAATTATTAGAAAAAAATTATTGATGAACATTTTTCCGTGCAAAGATTCATCAATTTTAATTTGAAAAAAATTAAAATCAAACACAAACCGCAAAGAATAATAAAATATTGTTACATTTTCTACGCCTAATAAAAATTATAACCAAAAAAAAACTACATTACTCTAAAAAAAAATCTGTCTAAACTACCTAGATTAATGGCATTATTTAAACAAAATAAATATAATACTTCCGGTTAATTAAAACGCTATTAACGCTTTAGACGTGATCATAAAACATGCCACAAGTAAGAATGAAAACCTAATATGTTTACTCATAGGTGTGAGCGGGACGGCAACATTGTGACGTCAGCGTAGAGTACCGATATACTGATAATAATGCCGATGACTTTCCTTAGATAAAGTTATTTTATGCAAACATAAACAAGGAGATACTTTAATTTCGAATGTCTTGAAAGCTAAGATAAACTACGATTCAAGATATTTCATAAAAATGAAAATTTAGTTTTAAAATTTTTAGCAAGTGGGCGTGGCATTCCATACCTTATACCATACCATATTTATTTCAGAGCATCCATTTTGGTCACTATTCTTGGCAGTTTTATGATCGTATAAAAAGCGACATTGATTAGTAAACAAAATCAACCGATCGAGAGATTCTTAACAATATTGGTGACGTCATGGCTGCGTCTGTTCACATCTTTCTGAGATTCACTACTCTTATTCGTATCTAATAACAAAGAATGTCGTTTGTTGATCATTTCGCGTTTCCTTCTCACATCTGGGCTGTATGGCTCAGAGACCCGTCTGTCGAGATTTCCGTGCGATTGGCTGTGAGTGTTTGTTAGCGAGTTCTGTTTCTTCAGTTGCGGTTGGGTTGGTGGCTCCTGATTTGCGTTTGGCAGATACGTCTGGAATGACGGACGATTCTGCGCTGCCTCCATTATTGAACCTGTAATATCAAATATATATTGTTACATGATCATAGTGTTTCAGAAAGGGCAGCGGAGTTATCTATAAGTATACCTAATAATATATAATTTGTTCAATCTATTTTGATATATGAATAAAGCTATTAACTTCAGGTGTATAATTAATTATATGGTTAGTGCACAAACTATTACATGATATGTAATAAAAATATCTTTAATGTAATTATGAAATGGAGTTTTAAGGACCCTCAAAAATGTGCACTCACGTAAGTCACTGTATAGGTATAAAACAAAATATCATTCCTATTCTAAACGTTTATACAAAAAAATTTGTGATACGTTTTAGATAGCGCCATCTATGAACATGTAACAGAACCACTTTAAACAAATAGACATATTCCAAATCGCTAATAAGTTAGTAATGTATGTTAACACACACAAGCATATGAAACTACGCAAATATGTAAATATAATAATAATAAATTCACCTCACTATATTAAACTTGGTATCTTGAATTTGCTGTTAATGACCTACAAAACAAGGAATCTAATTGGACTAACACGTAAACATATAAAAATAATAACATTTAATTGTAACATTAGTTGCTGGACTTTAAATTACGGGACCTGTAATAATTTATTTACTTAACGTTTTAACAACTCAGGGTTATTCAGTAAATTATAAATAACAGAATATCTACATATTAATATAAAAAGCACATTTTTTTGTAGCACAATAAGCACTTACCCAATGTCCTCACAAGCCATGGTGTCACCGATTGCTTTTGATTCATGGCCTGTTGCACTTCATGAAGGGCAGCATTCAGTTGGTGAGCCAGCTCCTATTTAAATAAAATATAAGTTATATCTGAGAACAGTCATAAATAACGATAGTCAAATTTAACGATATATATGAAAATGTCACGGATCTTGATTTGTTCCATTGGAAGCCTAAGAAGCTCAAGTCTATTTTGCACTTGGCTTTCCTATAACACTCTATGATCGAGCAGCGGACTGGCGTTCGTATTTAATCATTAATGTATATAATTTTCTTCAGATGTTTATCACAACTATTAGGTTAATAAACTTAGCTTCATTTCTCTAGTCTAGTGTAGTTGTTACTTTCATGTTACGGTTTGTTAACTGTTTGTGTATGTCTAAATAAATAAATAAATAAAGAGCAACCTGGCTTATGACGTCAGGCTATTTGAGCCTTAACCTTGAACAAATTAAAAACCACGTGACCTGACAATACCTAAACAGTTAACTAATATGATTGAGGAAAGTCTTCCAAATTAAAATATACATATACTAACTTGATTATTACACTGCGCCTGCACATGTGCCAGTTTCACTTGTGCCAACTCAAGTTCCAACTCCCGAACGCGCTCCTTTAACATCAGCTGAGAGTCTTCGCATCTCGCCGCCTCTTCTTCTTTCTCGCTTACTATAGATTATTTATTTCATTAATTGTGTACACAATGTTGAAAAAAAAATTACTTAAACAATACTTGAATAGCTTTCATTTATTTGTAATTTTTATTAAATCATTATCTAGCGCCATCTACTGGTAATTGGTGAAAAAAAGAACAAATCAATGTTAACTTGAATCAGTTAATTTCACTTTATAACATTATTGAGTATTACCTATCCCTCCCTCTTTGTTCTATTGTATTCATACCTTTATTATCCTTCTCAGAAAGCTTCTTGCTGCACGTGACGCAATCTTTAGTAACATCCTGTATCTTATGCAATTGGTTGTCGAGTCTGGCGCAGATATCGCGATAATCCGAAGCCACTGTGGCGTGACGGGCGGATTCCTTTAGCGCCTCGCGACAAGACGTCATTGTCTGCAGAAATCATATTTATTATGAGTACATAGTATTGTAGTCGTCATAGAGAAAGCATGTACTAAGGACCGTCTGTAGTCAAAGCGTGGTTTAAACTAAAATCGTATTTCGGAATGCAAAACAAAGCACATACCTCAGCCAACTGTGCTTCAAGAAGCTCTTTATCAGAGAGCAACTGATTGTTTTGTCCCTTCAGCCGTTCTAATTCTGTATTAATTTTTTCCTTTTCCGCTGATTCTGTAACAGCAATTCAAATTATAAATATATGTCAATTATAAATTAGGTAATTATAAAAAAACCCAACCTTTAATAAATTTCTCATATTCAAGTTGATACTTATGTAAACGTTTCACTTTGATGCTGCAAGCCAATTTCACAATTTGACGGGAGGAAGTTCTGCATTTTTTTGGCAGTGTCACTCTGAAATGTAACCAAAACATATATCAAATCATCCTTTTAATCACCATCTTAAACAAATGTCGACAAAGACATATTCTTGTATATTAATTATAAATCTAGCAAAAGCAATTACATATAACAGAACATTGAGTATTAGTTTTAGGCCACTTAGCTGTTATTATTGTATAAAAAAAGACAGATAACTGCTCTATAACTAATATAAACCTAATAAGAATCCTTACTATGTTCGATGTTTAGATATAATACATATTATTATTTTATTTATGTATTCATTCCAGAAGACATTTGTGTCCATAGACATATATTCCAATATGGTTCCGTGTATGTTAATAACGCAGATATAACAATGAGAAGTTTACAAAGAAGAATCACCTGAAATATTTAAGAACACCCTCGAAGTCATGCTGCAGAAGATCCTTCTTGGAACGAGAGAGCAGTGCAATAGCAACTTGGAACAAGGTATCTATTCCTTGCAACAAAAATACATCCAAAATATGGTAGACCTGAAAGTCAATATTATATTAGACAATTTAGAATTTAATTATGATTAATCTTAAATATTGATAAAATAAACAATTCTAGGATATTTCTATTTCTAATCAGTAATGTGTAGGTTCTTATTGGAACACTTGGACTTGTCAAAATACAACTGTATTTAACAATACAAGAATACGCAGCAACGACGACGGCGCCCTCTGCTCACTTCAACAATAAATATTAACTACTAGATACAACCAGGTTTCACAGACTGTCATATGCTGTATTATGACTACAACCAGATCCCAAGTAAATGCTTAATTCTCATGAAAAGTGTTTAATAAGGAACTAACCAATGGCAGTGGGAATCGTGCAGTAAACACAGTGAGGAACCATTGCGACGCAAACATGTGCGGCTCAACACCTAGCTGCTGGAAATGAGCACGCAGGTCACTCAATTGCTCCTGTGAACATAAAGAGGAAAATATATATTAAACGCATCTGACCAGTATTATAGCGTTATGTAAAAGCAATCTAAATTAGGCGTGTATTAGAATTTAATGGTAAACCGACAAAATTAAGTAGTAAATTCCAATTAATAATATAGTATTATGGTAACGTTTCGTAAATCTCACCTCCATAAGTCTGTCCAATTGGTGCAATCTCATATAAAGCGCTTCAAAGCCATCCTTATATAATTCACGCAACCCATACCCGTACATGAGACGCACTAACAAACAAAACGCCTGCTCTTCGGGCATCTGAAAGTGTAATTCACACACATTTAGTATACAAAACCTCTTCGCACTCCGCTAATACATACATACATACAATGCCCTGACTAAGACTAACTAAATAACAACTTACATGCAACAACAATGTGGCAGCCAAAAAACTAAGCCCCTGACAATAACCAACTTCCTGATCGTAAACGGCGTAAACACGAGCCATTCGCATTAGAGAGTCTTGTCCCAAACCCCCGGCTTCTTTAAAGAAATCATGCGCGGGAAACGTGCGTGCTATATCGCGTTGAATTACCGACTCGAAGGGGCAGTCCTAGAGATTAAAAAACTGTATTAGATAGACATCGACTCACACAATTAAAAATTATATCAGAAGAGCACTATCTACAGAAATACAGTCTTTGGATTAGTTCTGTAGATAGAGCAATAATGTATATAAGGCTTCTGTAATGTAATGTATATTTGAAATAAAGATTATTATTATTATTAGGTCCTTGTAGATAGGCTTACAAACATATGTAAGATATTTTATAGACCTGTCTATCAATACATATTAAATATAAACAATATTATTCCTAATTAATAAGTCACAAACATCTATTACTTATAAGATACATACATATTATAAAATATATGTATATTAAATACATGTTACAAAAATAACATAGATACTGACCCTGAAATAAATGAAAACTAAAAAAATCACGTAATGTTTATTTCTAAAGCGCCATTTATTAGTCACTAAGAGGTTTACTTAAAGCTTATCCATAATTACTTTGTAAGTTTGTATCTACCTTACTAATCAAAGTTCTATAAGTCTCCATCAACTTATCATTCTGATCCACTCCAGCGAGTCTGAGCCAGACCTCGCAGCGCAATGCTTCAGGGACACCCATGCGTACTAACGAATTGAGCGCTCGCGGCCGTGGTCCCGTCCAACTATAACAAAATACACCGGGGTGATTCAATTGAAAGCTTAGAGTTGCAAACGTGGCATCAACGTGACTCACCTTCTAAGAACCTGGTACCAACTCTCCAATACATCTTCATCACAATCTTTAGACACTTGGCCTGTGCCACTGAGCATAGGCTCATCACCGTCTACAAAAAATAAAAACGCAATTAAATGTATAGAAGTTTAAAAACAGTCAATTGTTTTCTTTGTTACGTCATGTTATTAATAAAAATAAAAGGAAGCAAAGTATACGGAGATAATAGTAACCTTCTTCTTAAAAATAAGACATTACCTGAATCAGGTTCGGTAGGCGACGGTGGCGCAGGCGCAGTAGATAAAGGAGACGGCAAGAGACTAGACAAGGATGGCAGATTGAGACGAGATCTATCAATTTCACCAGACGTTTCCATGCTCGCCACTTCATATTTCACTTGACCTAAAGCATCTACGGTCTACAAAATAAATAAATAAAATAATAAATTTGCAATTACTTTCAGTAATAAAAATATAGTTATTACCTCTTTTAAATTGATATAAAATTGTTGAATAAGAGGTCGTTTGGAATAATACCAATATCTCTCAGTTGGTGGGAATATTTTCACTGGAGTCTCGACTATTAGCCTGTGAAGAAATAAAAAATATATACACTATGTCTGAGAGCATTGTGGACATTCATTCAACCGCGACCTACCTCAACGGATCACTAATCCCTCTAATAACCAGATCTAATCCCAATGACATATACGCGGGGGCACCTTCACCGCTGGCAACATTGAACGTAGCAAGAGCAGACTCCCCGGCATTCCAAAAAGCGCATACTGAACACGCGGATCCTTCCGTTGATCCACTTATCTGTAATTTGATCATAGACAATGAACGACGAAGGAGCAACATTGTCGGTCTTAACGCTAACATTGTTTACAAACATTAAATCTGAGATGTAACCCAACACTCACCATTTCCAACAATCTCATATCAGAATGCTTAACACTTCGTCCGGGAGCAAGAAGAATACCAAAACATCTCTCTATAATAAGACCGCCGACGTAAAATGTCTGAAAAACAAAGTATTTTCTCTCATAATAGCTCGTAATTTATATAAATATTATTAGTATCAAACACAGACTCCATGAACATCCTAGATCTGATAAGCTATAGTATTAAGGCAAGCAGAATTTATGAACCAAATTATAATTTAGGAATACGATACGTAAGCATCTGTTGATATTTTCTTGCGCCGCGCCTTTGTTGACTTTACTCACATACTTTGGTATTGGCAATGAGAGTAAGCAGACATTGAGTGACTTTAATGCAACTGGTGAGTTGAACTGAAATTTCCCAATAAACCCTGATATATAGGAGATTTGTAATATCATAGTTTGACATTTGACCGCATCCCATCATCGTTAAGCTTTAGTGTGGTCCATGATCAGAGACAACTGTTTCCACAGAGCGATGTTAGTAACTAATTAATTGCAACAGAGATGAAACTACTCCGTCAAAGTTAATATAGCTGCGAACCATTATTTTAATTGATGCCTTAATTATACCATAAGTAGTATCGAATGACTAGAGTATGTATAGCAAATGCAGAATGGTATACTCTGGGATTTTGAGAGATTTGAATACTACTAACATGTCTACTACGTTATGTTGAATAGCTATATGCTTAGTTAACATGAGATTATACCATCTCTATTATTTACAGGTATAGCGATGTTATTCTCCGCCGGCACTTTCCTTTACGTTGCCACCGTACATGTGCTACCAGAACTCACACATTCGCATAATCATACGCACACATTGTTGCCGACACAGGAGAGCCAATCGCCCTTGTCATCGCCTCACAAGAGACCCAGCGGCTTTGGAGGTTTGGATATCTGTGAAATGTTATTCTTAGTTGTAGGCGCACTGTTGCCGTGTGTCCTGACTATGGGACATAAGCATTGAGTACATTGTTGATTTGTAACTTAGCCGCAGTAAGTTGAGAAATTGCCATCAGAAGCTGAAACATGGCAAAAACATGTTGATGAGAGTACTGTCAAAACACTACTGTGTGCAATTTATATCCATGTTTGACTTCCAGATGATCATTTGTCGTTTCACAACTGCAATTTAAATTTTATTATATTGACATTTTTCAATACAATTTTACTTCACTATCATTATTATATTATTTCATTATTTGTTTTATTATTTTCATTTCATATTTCATTTTCAGACGTAAAAAAAACTAGTTGTCTTTATGGCCTATGTTATGTTTTATAATTTGATGCACAATAATAATATTTTTAACTTGTTAGAATAATGACATATTGATGTATTTTCGAACAAAGTTTAATAAAAATCGTACCTCATATTTTGTATGCGTACTGATACTGAAGTAATTTCGTCAAATGTGCTGCTACATTACCGTGTTTTACTACATACTATGCAATAATTATCTTCTTAATAAAAGTAGGTGCGATCGCTCGATCTTATTAGGTAGTTAGTTAGTAGAACCATTGTAATTTAGCTTTGACTTAAGTTCTATCGAAAACATTCTATATTTTTTTTTTTAGTGATAATTAGAATTGATATGGTTCTTTATTTAATTTTGTAGCTCAATTATTTTTTATTTTAAGTTAACCGTTCCAGGTGACCGTGTGGTTCTTATTTTGTATGGCTCTATATAAATGTGAGATTATGACTCGAACAAAATAATAACTATGGAAACCTGTTCGATTAGATATAGTTTGTGTTTAGAATATGTTTCGAGATAATAGTCTTGGTATTTTTCTTGTACAGTACGTTTTTATTGACTTTTTCTTAAAGATAAATCAAATTCTGTAAACTGATATTGGTTTAAAATCTGTAACAAAACTGGCCTACAAACTTTATTCTTGATAGTGTATTAGTTGTTGTAATTTGGTATGTATATTTTGTTGTTGTTTTTTTTTTATTATGAACAATGTTAGTTAATGTTAAGTTATGAATGAAATGTATTGTTAGTTCCTAGTTAATTTTTTTTTTTTGAAAAAAAAATTGGAATTTTTAATTTAGATTTATTTTAAAATATCACGTATTAAGGTGTTTTAAACATTTTAAATTATGATTTGAATAATATTTGTACTTGTTTTGGTAAACAATAATTACATAAATAAATACAATAATAATAAACGTAATATTTTTGTATAAATTTTATGGATGGATTTATGGATGAATGGATTTATAAAATAAATAAGGAATGTTATGCTTTTTTACAATCAGGTCTAATTTCTTTTGTATGATATGTGTTAAGGCAATTTTTTTTTAACAAAAAGGTATGATTTCAGCAATTACTATGGAGGCCTAAAAATTACATTTGCATTGAGCTTTTATTAAAGATTTTAATTATTAGGAATAAAAAATATTATTATTTGTATAAATACATTTTATAAACAACTTTTATTTCCAACCCACTATCATTACTACTAGTTCTGATTCATTCATTATTTGTTGTTGTTATTAGATGATAATCTTGAATTTTAATCACAATGATCTGAATTGCATTACATATTAAGTGAATTATTTCACTTAAATGTTTAGAATTATTTTTGTTAAATTTTAGATACCCTTTCACTAATAAGCTGTTGTTTGATTTATTACACTTGTTATTACAAAAAGAAAATAATGTCTTATCCAAGGTCCAAAGGAAAAGTTCATTTCTTTAATTTTTTTCTTTAATTTAATTCATTTAAAATCTGTTATTCCGTGCGATTTCTTTCTAAATATATTGTCATTGTTATTTTAATAGTAGTATAATTGAGACGAACAATGCAAATAAATAGAATGAATTTTTAAATGAGCTTTTATGATAGAAATTAACTCAAATTTCATTCTTCATTTTTTCCTTTCCTTCCTTTATCATTTTTATCTTTTTTTTACATTCGACGTGCCCTCGTGTTATTTTTTTAGCACTAGAGCTTCTCCGTAGAGCTTAGCATCTGTAATCCTCCGCACTCATCTCCGAACATCTGCTTCTAACTTCAATATCTTTATACAGACTTCGAATTTGACAAAAAATTCTTTGAATCCATCACACGGGAGAACCCCCTTAAGTCAAAGCGTCTAATTATTTTCTATCTGGGAGTGTAGAGCCAGACGTCTCCGTGAACACGTTGCCTAAAAATTAGGTTTACATTATTGTTGTGTGTGGGGTTTAGACTGCATTTTTTACACATTTCACTGCTAAAAATAAATACCCATTCATTTTAATAATAATAAAATTTAAAAATATAACCTTTATATGTTTATCAGAAAATGTTATTGGTATAATGAAAAGTCTTAATCTGGGCGATTTGTGCTTGTGGCCACAACAAAACGAAGGACGCAAGACGTGTGATTGAAGTAATAAAATTACGTAAACTCTTTTGTTTTAGTTAAAACGTGTTTGTGGAAAACCTGTAAAAGAATTTGATATAATAGATTTTAAGATTGTTCATATGCCGAAATCATACGGATTGTTGCCAACAGAACTAGATCGGCACAAGGATTTAGGTAATTATTCACGCATCAGCATTTTAGAGCAGAAGTAATTTTGATAGTTTTTATATGGAGATTTTTATACCACTGTTGTTTATAAATTAGTTAGTATATATTGATGTTGTTTTTTTTATTATTATTAAAGAGCTTTTAGAAAAAATATGTTTTTTATTTCATCTTTCATTTTTTAAATAATATTTACTATTTACATAAAGTTGATAAAACAGTTGGTGTAACTTTGAAACTATTAGTAAATTTTATGCAGTTTCAGTTAATATATAATTTAGAAAAATCCTTATTGATCACTTTAGATTTTGCCTTCCGTCAATCGACGGCATCTTAAAGTACCTTTAACTTCGTGTTGAAAGGTTTACCATCATAGTTTTGTTTCTCTCGTTATAGATTTGGACCAAAACAAATAAAAGAAAGTGTTTCTAAAATTAATTTTATTAGCATACGCATTGCTATAATTACAGTAAAAACAAGATATTGATACAAAATTATATAATTGTATTGAAATATAAATTTAATTTAATTACCCCGATAACTCCTTATCACCCATAATAAATATCACAATATTATACAATTTTAATTATTGTTACAATTTAATTTAAAATATTAATTAACAAACGTCAGCAACTGTAGTGTGGAAAGAAATAAACAAGACAAATAATAGAATTGTATGCTTTACGAAAGAAAATTAAACAAAAATTGATTGTTTAATTATAAGAAAATGTATTATTTAGAAAAAATAAATTGAAACAAGTAAGATGTAGTAATATACATTATTTACATATCTTAATAATTAAATTATTCCATAAAAGTTATTATACAACTGTCAAATATAGATTAAAAAAACATGGCTAAAATTACACAAATTAAAAGGATAATCAACACGATCTTAACACATTGGTCCATGTTGTAGTAACTGGAAAATAAAAATGAATTTTAATAATACTGAAAATTTTATATTAATATTCTCAAGAAGTGGATAATATTTTGTGAAAATTAATCCGTAGACAGAACTTTTAAGAACACACAACTTACGTATAATTGAAACAAAACATCTTATTTTCTAATTCCATATGAATTAGAAAATAAAATATCACGCTAAGTAATATGTAAAGTAACAACTGCAAAAGATATTTAATTAAATCCAATACCGTTGAAGTTTCTTCCGACATTCAGGTAAAGTCGAGTCGCTTTCTTTACAACAATAACGCCTTGCACCTTTTACATAATTCTCCATGTAGCTGTCCCAATTCACCTGTCTGGTATCAATACAAAAGGTAGACTTATCCTCCACGCAAATGTTATTGACTAAATTCAGAAAATTGTCATTTTTGAAATGCCATTCCCTTGTGGTGTAATACTGTAGAACTTTTAAGCCTCCGCTAACACGTTTTTGGACATTTACCATACTGTAAAATATAATGCATTTTTATACACCTAAATATGCAATTTAGATGTAGTAGTTTTGGTAATACAAGCTTAATCCGCTATATATTGACCAAATATTCGATGAATAACAAACTGATATTGTACAACGTATTTATTAACTAGTGTACTTACAACGGTCGTTCTTTGGCTAAGAAGATCCCGACATCAATTATGTAGGCAGGCAATACGTGGAAAAACACATGGGCCAGGTAATGATATACTTTATTTGACTTTGTTGATCCGCCCGGATACCATAAAATGTTTTGAAACGGATAACGAAGCACATATTTACGTCCTGTAAATATATACACACATATTCAGTATATCAGATGACACAAATGCCGATGACTACTGAGACTAAGAGAGATATGTTAATCAGTAATAATGATAATTAAATAGATTTGTTTAAATGGACAGTTGTTTGAGATTAGGGCATTGTACTATATGTATTTTTATATATATTTATTCATTTATTAAACTAGTTTCGCAAGCAAATTCGCTGATTGACGCTAATAAAGATAATGATTGAAGATAAATACCCAGCTCCAAGGCTTCTCCCCATGTCACAGGATTCCTATTGGATTCGGTGATGTTGTACACCTTAACAAATTTCGGTCTGCAAATGATTAGAAAATTATTGCTTCATCAACGGGCAAAGAAAATACGATAATGTTTAACTCGACACTTACTTCGTCATAGCGATCTCTCGAGCGATCAAAATGCATGCATTGATAACGAAGTCGACGGGCATCACGTCTGCATTAAAGAAATCATTGCACAACATGCTGCGGATGACTCCTAAAAATTTTTGAATTAATTACTTATTTTACTTCATTTAATCAAACGTGATGTCCTCCACAACCGTCAAAATTTTACTATGCATTCAGTTCCTTTTAATTATTGACCTCATAGTTAAAGAAACTACACGAGTGCTACTTCATATAAACAATCGGTAACCACATTATTTAACTGCCTTTTTTATAACTGGAGGGTTATAAGTGGAGATCGCCGAATTAGATTTTATATGCATCAATTTATTTATATAATCATTTAATTAAAAATAAATTTGATAATAGTTCTTTTAGAAAATAATTGCAATATAAATTATTAACTAATTATTTAATATATGCACTTCAATGTTTAAGTGACATAAATAACAACTTTTTTATATTTTTAGAAATTGTAAGCATTAGGTACTTGCGTATTACCTTTCCCTGCTCCGACAATTAAACCAGTTGGACCGTTTAAATTGGTTATCCAACCAGGTATTGGTTCAGCCCAGGCCGCTGTAACTATAGACGGTCGAGCGATAGCGATTGGGAAGTGACTTTCGTAGTTTTGTAGCAACGACTCCGTCAACGCCTTCGTGTATGCGTAAGTGTTAGGCTGAGGAGCGATCATTCTGTAAATAAAAAAAAACTGCTATTTATGTACTTATATTATTTGATAGAGATACTATGGACGCACATCACACGCAAGTCCGTATAAAGTTTTTCAAAATAAATAATCATGAACTAACTTATCCCCCATCGCCTGTAGCACTTCTTTATTTAAGCATTTCGTCATCGCCATTATGACGTCAGGTTTGTGTGGTGATGTATACACCTTTTCTTCTAGGATAGAGGTATGACAGTTGCAATACGCGGTCGAAACGTGAACCAATGCCTAGAAGAATATATATATATATATATATTACATACATATAATAAACATAAATGCAATACCACCAATAAAATCAAATAAGCTCACCATGGCGTGCTTTTCAAATAAATATTTACATTCTAATATAAAATTTAGCATGAACAACGCGTTACGTATTTTAATTATAAAAACCCTGCCAGGGTACATGTACAATAAAGAACACATGTTGAGGACATATGCGCTCAGCTTGTTGAAATATAATTGCAAACAATTAGTTTTACCTGAAGATGTGTCATTCGTACGCTCAATTCTAATACTTTGTGCGTGGCTGCTGTGTTTTGTTCGACTGCCTCACTAAGAGTTTGATCAAACCTAAAAATTCCATGTTCGTATTATATTATAGCAATTTTCAATTTTTGCGGTCCGCTCAAAGCTAACGCATTCTGCACCCATTGCGGCAAAGCTACATACCCTCATTCCTCGCGTTTAATATGCAAATAAAATTCTACAATATAAAATTTACCTTACGCAAGCAGCACAGTGAAATATAATATGACATTTTTGAATAAGTGTGGAGATATCTTGAGTTTCCAAACCGAGATCGACCTTCAGAGTATCTCCAGCCATCAGCTTAACATTTTTATAAGGCATGCATGTGTCACCAAAAATCTATTAAACAAAATATTCAAATAAGCGGATGGTATTGAAATAATATAGACATGATCAGGTTAAAACTGGGAATTATATAATATTATATTTAAAAAATCAGTCTTCGAAGTAAGTCAATACATATAAATATGATCCTGCAATTTTTTTTTAACACCTATTAGTTTTACAATAATCTTCATGCCAGACACGGCTGTGTCTTGGGCCTGCGGTCTACGGTGATACGTGGTTTAACCTATATTATTTTTTGTCAAATATATATCAAGAACGTTATGTTTTAGGCAGGACAAGTTATGAACGAGTGACTGATTCGCCTCAATTTCATGTTTGTTTTATATTTAATATCGAAGCCTAAACTTTGTTTAGTAGTACGTTACCGGACTGTCGAAGTACGCGTCATATCTCTTCTTCGCTGTAAGACCTCCTTTATCTCTTATAAGAAGATAAATATTTCCAATACCAGGACAGGATTTAAGAAGCTTCGCCACCAAGACTTTACCCATAAACCCAGTTGCTCCCGTAATAAATATATTTTTGCCCTTATAAAAGTCCTGAACAGGTTCCATTGTTTCTGTAAAACTTAATTATTTAAATTATTCTAACTTCCTTTCATTCATAAACGTAAACATATGAACTCAATATCACTACAATGTAATTATAATATAAATATTTACAATAGAAGAGATAGCGCGTAATAATTCACTCATAATTATACTTTAATAACTAATAACAAATGTTATTTACTCTCAACATATGACTGTATGGGGAAACCATACGTCTTGACAATGTGCATATTAATAACATACGGAAATATACATAATATGGATGGAATTTATTATTTGTTTATAATAAATGAAACCACAATTGATCTATACTAATGTATAAAATCATAAATGGACCAGTGAAAGGAAATCTTTATTCATCCAAAAGAAAAAAAAACTTATAATATAAATTTACATCCATTTCGTTTTATTAAAAAGCGTGATTAAAATATAATTATGTGTATAATAATCATATATACTGTCTGTGAATTGGTTGAAGAAAATTATTTGAAACAGAAACTTTGCGTCATTCCATAATGATTAGTCTCACAGGAGAATAACAGGAGTTGTTAATATTGCACAATGAATCGTGTGACGGTTAATTACATTGATTGTGTAATTATACTGTCATACTGCGTCATCATTGTTTCATCGTCACTCATTTAACGCAATTTATACAGACTGTTTTGATATAGCACCTTTAATAATAATAAAATCATTTATTGCACAAAATAGGCGAATTTAATGCCATTAACATTATCTACCATTTAACCTTTGTTAGTCTGGTCGGTGATATAAGTAATTATTATTATTAATTAAGAAATACAACACATCCACTTCATAAAAATAATATACCTAATTGTAAAAAACGAAAAAAATATTGTACCTAATTTCAATAGTGAAATATAACCAAAAGTATATGTAGTAAAGTAAATTTCTATTTTTATATTGGACCTTGCATAAATTCTCCTTGTTTTAAAATTAATCGTGTATCTATAAACGTGTACATAGTTTTAATTTCATCAATCACATCGACGCGAATACTATTAAATATTATGTTGGTGTGTGTTTTCTTGAGAATGATTTGCATTTTTATATTATGCCTTCGATAAGGTATTGTGGTTTCCAATTGTTTAAGAAATAATAACACCTATTATTGTTTATTTTCGATGCGGACATTACTACACTACGATCCTTGACCTGAACATACAAAGTAAATACATACAAATTTTAATATTTTGAACTTTCGTATGCCATGACATTTTGAATTATGTAATAATTACATTATTAACTTAGAAATTGATTTCACAACTTCAATTATTATTTATTTTATATTTTACAAAATAGATTGTAAAATAAGTCGAGAAAATTTAAACTAACAAATTTTATAAATAAATGAATCAAAGAAATATAAACGCAATTAAATACAACGCATGACAAATGACAATATCGCAAAGTGAACTCTTGCGCTAACAACATGTACTATATCGTACAATAGATCATGTGAATGGTGTCTCAGTAAAATCGCACGCTTTATCAAAAAATATTTGAATTACTTAATCAATAGAACACATAGATTAATTAAATCAATTATTTATTAAAAGACAATTGAACAAAACAAAAACAAAAAATAATAATTAATTGATAATATTGTATGTAGAAGATAATCACTATCCACGGAGTCTTGTCGTCATTCTGTACACGTGCATAGAATTAGTTCTCCGTGGATAGTGGACCTTATTTAAAATGTTGTCACATAAACGACTAGTGCTAATTGTTTAAAGTTTTTATTAATATACGTTCGCTAATACAAATCTAACATAATTAAACATTGCTCAAGAAACACTAACGTTATTAAAGGAACTTCAAGTGAATATTGCGACAATGTAAATAAACACACCACATTGTGTAATATCTTATGTATACTTTCTTGTAGCTTTTTTATTATTTGTGCGTCTATTAAATCTTTTTTTAAAATAGACTTCATAACCTTTAAATGTGGCATCAGATAGCGCAGTAATAGAACAGTAATGAACTGTGCAGTGGATCTAGTACGCTAAGTTACTGCTAGACTCAAAAGCGTCACAGTAAACTATAAATCAGTAAGACGCTTTTGTGTTTATCTTCAGAGCCGCAGAAGAACTTATATAAATGCAACAAATGTGTGAATGTTTTTCAAGAGATCAAACACAAGTACTGTTTAACACCTCTTTATAATAGACTTACGGTGCAATCGACTTTCGATTTATTGACCAATAATAAGAAAATAAATAGATATAACAGTTAAGTAATGTACTTTTTTTAGTTAAAAATAAAACTATGTTATTAAATTATGACATAATAGATTTTTCATCATTGCATTTTATTATTCTACTTACTTGGTGAGGAAAATCTTTAAAACACTTCATTTTCTTATAACTAACTAGGTTACTAATCAACTATTGTTTAATTCATTAGCAAATAATTGTGTGGAAAAAATATGTTGAAATATCTCTTTTGTAAAAAGGAAATAGGAAATAAAAGACAGACTATCGACTAAGTTCCTTTTTGAATACATAATTTAAATACCGCATTTCATATAAATGTGATAATAAAACAAATGAAATTCGATCAATAGTTTTGATGAGCCAAAGGATTTCCTGTCTCATATATGTCTTATTATTTATTATAAGCATAAAGACGAATGTAAAAACTTACCTATTTAAATATTGTTGATCATAAATAAATATTATTAACAAATTATGAACTTACTCTTGAAATCTCGCTACCAATTAATCAACCTTACTGGCTCACAAACACAAAGTTGTACACAGCCTCCCTCGATCGCAGTAGCCGAGCGACTGTTACCCTGCTACTTACTCACTTAGTATGCACTTGCGACGTAATTTACGCTATACTAAGTTTAAATAAGAATAAATATCTTATACTTAAAGTTACTATAACGATATAAGTTACTACGATTTTATTTGGTCTACAATTCTTACAATACAAGCTTTAGCTTATTATGATTTGTGTTTTGTTTTTAACATTTATCCTTAATTACTGCTTATACCGTGATTTCAATACTAGCTATAAGAAGGATAGCATAAGGTAGTAAAGGGATACAGGTAGCTAATTTAACTATTTTTTTACAGTCTCTGGAAATTGAAACTGAAATGTTGAGTGTGCGTGTGTTTTATATTGGGATATGTCTCGAAATAAAAGGATATATAAGATTATGCAATTACGATGTGCAATGACTAAGGAAGTGACCATGAATAAGGCTCAAATAAGTGTGGCATGCATTTTAAATACGTACCTCGAATCGTTATCATGATGAAACAAACAGTTTATTACTGACGAGCTCTGCACACAAATCGTTGAAAATAATATCATTAAAAAGTATAAGATTGTTGGCTTCTTTTATTATGCAACTCGAGGCCTTATATCATAAACAAGTACTATTGCAATTGTAATGTTCCTAGAGGTTTTACTTGAATATGTTTTAATAAAATATGCAGCTTATTGTTTGCGTTATTTTGATACTTTAATCCCGACTTTTAGAAAGCTATGCTGCAACCAGTGGCGGCCTTAGGGGGTGGCGAACAGAGCAATCGCCCGGGGCCTCGCGCAACAACCCAAGCAAATTTAAAAATATATAGATATATAGAATATATACAATACATACAATCGATGAAATTTTAAAACTAAAATTTTATTTATTTTTAAACTTTAGCATTTCTCGTTGAATATGACAAATACCTAAATCAAACAACGAGATCTACTTTCACATACATACTTTTCACGAAGGACAAAGGGCCTCGCAAAGACCTGCCGTCCGGGGCCTCGCAATTGATAAGGCCGCCACTGGCTGCAACCCACCTTAGTCGCGGTGTTATAAAGTATATGTACTAATAATAATGACGATTAGTGGTCTAGTAATAGCAAGAAAATTATATGTTCAATCTTAGGTAAGCTACACAATGAATATGCGAGAAAACAGTAGATAGGAAAGGCTATTAATAAAACATGTAAAACATTTGAAATCGCACATACATACTATACTATAGTATGACAACTTTTTAGTTGCATTATGCGAAGTTGCATTATGATTTTTTTACAAATTTAATTTTAGGACAAAATCCACCAAATCGACGGTCTCTTTAAGATAAATAAGAAATAATTATAAGTATATTACCAATACATGTCGCATTGGCTACTACACCTGCCTGATGTTTTTGTGATAATAAATTAAATCAAAATTGTCTATTATTCCTAATTTTTTTCCCGACACTTCTTTTGTACAATAAAAATGTTACGTCAATATTCTCTCAACTATTCTTCCCGTATAACCAAAGCACCTCAACATTTTTCCATTTTGGTCACTACTTTGTATTTCAATTACAAATACTAAATGCAGTAATAAACAAGAGAAACACATTTAAAAGACTTAAAGATATAGTATCGATTTAGCAGCGTGATAAATATTAAATATTTTAAAACTTTTACTGTAGCTGGTATAGCGTCAAATGCATGGCATAATATAGATCATTTTTCAAATTCATACGTCAATCATTATAAACGGTAGAAATAGCTGAGACAATTATGGTAAATGATATGATATATGTATGTATATAATTATGGTAAAATACTATTATGTATTAAAAACAAACATTACCAAGTCAAATTTCTATTAATTTTCAACAGTAGTATTTCGATCCAGTCTATGAGGACTCAAAAGGAGTCCTTTGGTCTCTCAGTACCTATTCTATAATATAACATAGGCATTAAAAAGAGTCGCAGGCAGACTTATGATGTTTATTAAGCCAGGATAAGATGTGCTCATGTTTAATATCAAATGATGTTACATGATGTAAAATACTTGGATTCCGAACGTAGTTCGAATATAACGAGATGAGTTAGCATAATTCGGGGTACAGTCACATGCTGACCTCATGGGCGTAGCCAGCCATGGACTCAGGGTAGGGCAGCAGTCTAAAATAATATGAAACCCGCGGTCTTATCCCAGTTATTTTTTTTTTTTGTGTTGACTGCCTACTGTCGAGTGTGAACTTTCTTACAGATATTAAGTATTGTAGTTAGTACCTAGATAATTAAGTTTTTTAGGTTTGATTATGTACCTTACAGGTCAGAGCCAGGGTGGGCAAATGCCCCACCCTGCCCCACCTTGGCTACACCCATGGCTGACCTTGATATATTTCAATCAATTACCCCTATGTTTTTGGTATCTACACATATATTATATTTTATGTTCGTTAAGTATAGTAATTATAACAACAACAAAAAATAAAAAGAAATTTAAATTCCGATCTAGTTGGAATTTAATAAGAACAGAAAGAGGAGGAGGAATTAATGCAAACGTGTTAAACCTTTTGTTGAGGCACATTTATGAAAGTTGTATAAACAATAACATGCAGTTGTTTGCATTGATTCTCAGGGCAATTTGGAAGTACATATACCAAATTTTTGGCATACCATGATTAACTGTACTACTTATTACTATTCATTTAAAAATGGAAGTTCAGCCAGAAAACGAGGTTGGACATAATGTCAGAAGCGCGTGCGTGTTGCACGGCGTGTCTGTTATTTTCAATTTAATTTGTAAATAAACAAATTTACTTAAATAAATTAAATATTAAATATAATGAATTTTATTGGTTATTGTTAATATCCCAATTGATTAATAAATTAAAATCTTATTAAGAACTTATATAAAGTGGTTTACATTAATTTATTTTGCTTTATTAATTGTTATCAAACAATTAGGTTTAATTACAGAATTACCTATTTTAATTTTGCATAATACTTTGCTTATGTGATATTGAAGATTAGCAGAGAGCGTAAAAGGATAGGCGCCCATATCATACATATGGCAACATATAAACCCATTCTGCAAAACAAACAACACTAAAAATTCGACTTTTTTATTGTAACAAATACACAAATTCAAATAAGAAACAGAACTATTAGAATATGATTTTTAAAGTTGTCAATCATCTCTATTTAGGCTGGAGGTTCTCTGGCGCATCAACTGAGCGCACGGCACAAAAGCTGAAGTAAAACTCATATATGTTGTTACTTCGATTATTACTTACTCAATTCTCAACACAATTTAAGGTACAGTACGCCGTTCACTATTTGTCAATATCTATTGAATAACTTTCATTTATGGATTTTATTATTCTATTATATAATAACTTGTCAAAGTATATTATGAAATTTGGACAAATACAATGCCTACTTGATGAAGCGCATGACTCAGCAAAATGTGCTCGCCAATAACACACACATACAAGTACATCTCTATAAATAACATAAGACGTTATTGCTATATATACAAATTATTACTATATATAATTATTATTACTCAAAAAGTTTGTAGTTAAGGGCTTTCATGGGACAACAAGTTAGTTAGATGTAAATTACATGTATAAAGAATTACAAGAAATTTTTAAACGGTTTCTTAAAAAATAAAAACTGTTTTTGTAGAGATGTATTTACACACATAATGAATTCAATATGACGACTGCTGAATGAAGCGGTGATACGAGCGCTATTGTACTAACATAGTACTTTGTTAGTTGCTATTGGATTGAATACGAACAGAAGTCGAGAGAACTCTAAACTAAATTAAAAATATCAAGTGTGGATTTAACGAGAGGAAAGTGCCCGGTCAACTTGGATGCATCACATTCATCTCATCAAACTGGTACAGTGAAGGCGTCCGTCCAAATTATAACTTAAGCAATGCTATACTACAAATAGCTACTTATGTTCTATATATGTATATGTTAGGAACACCTAAAACTTTTTTACGTCAAAAGAAAGGGCATAGTAAACCGACTTTGTACATGAGTGCTTCCCACACTTGGTACACAGTGGTACAAACTTAAACCGTGTTATTATTGATTAAGTTATTTTGAGATAATAATTAGCAAGCTGTTGCCAAACACTCGAGACAAAATAATTAAAAATAAACACGATTCATAATATCTATTTTTATACTTCAAAAATGCAAATGAATTTGATACATTGTTGATTATCTAATTATAATTTAGAAGAGACTCACTTGTCAGAATAAGGACGGATTGCTACTTTGTCAAATTCTCAGTTGAGCGATTTAAATTTCGTAGATGAACTGTTAATATACTCGTATCAACTCTGTATATCTACCATGTAAAAAAAATATTACGCTACTGAAAATGTTACTAGAATGGAACCATGGGCGTAGCCAGCCATGGGCTCAGGGTGGGGCAGCAGTCTAAAATAATATGTACCTAGCAAACTATACCCGCTCTCTCCTACTTGAGTGAGCTCTTCAGAGGCGGCTCGTGACATTGGTCAGTGTTTTCTTGTATATTAAGCAATATACATACAAATCTATTAAACAAATGAAATTAAAATTTTCTTTTGAAAAATGCTACCATTTCATCAGTATTTTCTTAAGACGTTGTCACGTTCAACTATCGTCAGTAAACCGACTTTACAGACAACCGATTTTTTGTGTTGACTGCCTACTGTCGAGTGTGAACTTTCTTTCAGATATTAAGTATTACCTAGATAATTAAGTTTTTTAGGTTTGATTGTGTATCTTACAGGTCAGAGTCAGGGTGGGGCAAGTGCCCCACCCTGCCCCACCTTGGCTACGCCCATGAATGGAACAATTTAAATGTTTTTACAGAAATTATGTTGTGTTATTAAAAGTAAAAAAAGACCTTCTTTATTTGAAAATTCTTTATTCACCCGAATATTGCCTAGTAACAGTAATTCCGATAACACAAAATATAACTTTAACTCTCCTTTAAGTTTTATCCATATATGTGTAATAATAACCTTTTCGAGCTTCAGTATATATGTTCTAATAATTATGTTGTTGAATACGCTGATATAATTATTACCATTCTTGGTAGAATGTCGCGAGAGTAACAGATGGACGTTTGAGATGGCTTGGGAAGTCGCCAACAAAGGTGACTATTTGATCTCTAACTATAATTATTATATATATAACAAAAGAATATTTCATGTTGTCTTATAGTTGTTTATTCTTTATATAAGTTAATTAATAATAGTGAATAGCAACTTTATAAGAACAGGCGAGTGACATACTTTATTATACATAAGTATTGGTGAAAATCCAATAAAGTGAGTAATATTTGCGATAGCTGTTCTATCTACACAATGTAAAATATATCTTTCTTTCAGTCGGAGGCATCTACACTGTGATTAAATCAAAAGCGCATGTTTCTACACAAGAAATGGGCGACAACTACTGTTTACTAGGTAATCACTAAATTATAATTAATGGTTAAAACAAATGAGTGCCTATAAAGTGAGAAAGTATGTAACTTAGTACATTGTTTTACATTTATGCATTGACTTTGCATTGACTGTTAGCGTTATGAATATATTTTTAACTGATTTAAAATAGACATCACAGACAGGCCACAGCTGAGTTGGTTGTGAAGATTTCTGAAGTTGGAATGGAAATAAATGCTTATAGCACTTTTGTAATATCGTAATGGTTTATTGTGCTAGGTAGCATGGCAAATGAGAGTTGTGTGTATCTTGCTACTACCTTCCTTTTCAATATCAATCAATACACAATATGTTCATGAATGACTTGAAACAATTGTATTTATGTTCTAAAGGTCCCTACAAAGAGAACTCCGCCAAGAATGAACTAGAAGAGACAGAATTTGCTGCGAATTCCCCGTTGACTGATGCCGTCCATGTTGTGCGAAGCCAAGGTTATAAGGTATACTAAGTTATATTAAGTTATATGCACATCCATGTCTTTGAAAAGGTTTCATGTGATAATTCTTAATCGGTTTTTATATGACTTCAGTTACACACTGGTACTTGGTTAATCGATGGTAGCCCACAAATAATATTATTTGAAATCGGATCAGCTGCCCATCAAATAGATTTATTCAAACAAGAACTCTGGAACTCATATAAGCTGGGGGTGCCTCATCAAGACATCGAGATGAACGATGCTATTATTTTAGGCTTCATGGTTTCTCGATTCATAGCAGAGGTGAGTTGAATTTGAATAGTTGATCTCGTATTAAATAATATATTAAATTGTTTTGATTATGTTCACAGTTCCGAAAAGTTCTTGAGACCTACAGTTCTCTTCCACCGCGTGTAGTGGGACATTTTCACGAGTGGCAAGCTGGAGTCGGCCTTATAATGTTGCGGTTAGTGAACGGTCACAGGAAACATATTGTGCACTTTGTAAGAATATAACAATCCATGGACGCATTTCTTTATTTTCAGTACTTGGCAAGTTGATGTGGCCACAGTTTTCACAACTCATGCAACTCTACTTGGCAGATATCTGTGTGCGGGGAATACTGATTTCTATAATAATTTAGATAAAGTGAGTTTTATATTGACATAATGTTTATTTGCTTAACTTAAATTTGATCATAATTCATTATGTTCTTGCAGGTGTCTGTCTACGATGAAGCCAATAAACGCGGGATCAGTCACAAATACAACTTGGAAAGAACAGCGACACATATAGCGGATGTTTTCACAACCGTTTCAGATATTACAGGTATACTCTTATTTCTTACTAATCTTACATGTATGCACGTTAACATCTGCGTTCAACTTAGTGCTCTAAATATAATTGAAATAATGTATCAATTTATTTAGGTTCTGAAGCGGAACATCTTCTGAAAAGGAAGCCAGATGTGATAACTCCAAACGGGTTGAACATAAAGAAATTTCCGGTTCTTCATGAGTTTCAAAATTTGCATTCCATTGCCAAGGAAAAGATACATGAATTTGTTAGGGCCCATTTTTACGGGTAAGTTCTATATTGCAATTAAATAGAATAACAACGATTAATAATAATAATAATTGTTTTAGGCATTTAAATTTTGATTTGGAGAAGACCGTTTATTTCTTCATTGCTGGTAGATATGAATATAGCAATAAGGGGGCGGACATTTTCATCGAATCTTTGGCGAGACTTAATTATTATTTGCAGGTACGTAAAAAGAAATCATTAATAACATGTTGTATATTATTTTTATGGAAAGCTGGTGTCTAGTCGAACATATCAATGTAGATATACTTTTTACACATTTATTTTCAGTCAAGTGGCTCAGTTGCTTCACAGTGAAGACATCGTCCGCCTCAAGAGTTGCGTGTATTCGTTGCAACGTGATGGATTGCCGCCTGTGACTACGCATAATGTGGCAAGTTCATGTTTTTGTAACTAATTTAACTTTGGCTATGGTCTTGGCAGAAACATGCATCACTTTATGCCCGTGTTTGCATATTTTCAGGTTGATGACTTCAGGGATCCTATATTGAACGCCTTGAGACGCTGCCAACTGA
>JAPWLS010001721.1:0-111006 GCA_028551675.1 Tineola bisselliella
GATCATTTTATTATTATTATTGCGAACGTGATTTTACTAATTTAAAAGACCTATGCAATGTATTAATTAAAATAACGTCACTCGATTTAACGACAAACTCCCTAAAGCGTCGAAATCAGTTGGCTTTGGTTGGTTTAGCTTGTCTTTCATACAATGATACACTCTATATAGCATTACACTCACTCTTAAGTACAACAATCAAGTAACCTTTTTAGTCGTCAAAACTAGTGAATACTGCACGTTCTTTTGTGGCTTTATTGTCTTAGCCCGTAACAAACTCGACTGTCTGAAATAAACTTTTTCTAATTCGAATTTTTCTTCTTTCCTTTTAACGACAACTTTCTATAACACCATAAAATGCACAGTCAATTCAGTGTCGTTATATAAGGTTTGCACTATGTATATTGTATATACGACCACAATAAGGTTTTTGCAACTTTGAAACGAAAATCGCATAAAGCGTTTTTATACTTCAAACGTTTATTTGTTTGAATATAATGCATTGTACCTGGTAAATAAACATGTAATAAAACTGGCTGAATAAAAATCAGCTGATTTAGTTGTGATTACTGCGATGCTGGAATTGTATTGATCGAATGTTATCGCTGACAATGTTAGTGATGTTTATCTAATCGATAGCTTGGACATAATCTATGGCATATACCCTTAGGTATATAATATATAGGATGACAATGCCCCTATACAGCAGCTATTCTTCTACATCATAGTAAATTTATTATATATTATTATGACATTAGTATGTAAGTGGACAATGCCAGTATACAGCAGCTGAATCAAATTGATAATTATTGAATTAATAAATTTATTTCATTTATATTTGTATATCTATTGACGAGTAAAAGCGCTCTATTGGAGCCCATTTGCTAAAAGTAAATAAATAAAATAAAAATAAAATAGATAAAAACACTCATCGATATTTTGGCAAAACGAGTTAGGTATACTGCGCTACTGGCTACAAAATTTTCAGATACTTATAGAATAGAATAGAATATTAATTTATTTTTAATTTAGAATTTTAAAAAAAGCGATAAGACATTTTATGGCAATTTTCGGCAACTTTGGGTTACATTATTGTAGTTTTTTTCCTGTAATTTATATATAGCCTATATTGATCAGTGATAATGTAGCATTGAAATGGTGAAAGAATTTTTAAAATCGGTCCAATAGTTTTTGAGCCAATTCGTTACAAACATACAAAAATTCAAATTTATAATGTTGGTATAGATTGTATCTGACCACGGTCGCGAAGGTTGTGAAGAGGAAGCAATGCATCGGAGTAGAAATAACAAAAATAAACGATTTAGTAAGCCGTTTAAAGTATTTTTAAATTATTTAAGTCATGTTGCTAAATCACTTAAGATCACGATAAAAAGAGATAATGTTATTTTGAAGTTTTCTCTTATGATGGAAAGAGAGACGAATAGAAGTGGAATGAAGTCACTCTCTAGGTCAAGGGAGACCAACATGGGGCTCATTGAAGGATTATTTGTAGCTGAGTTCCCTATTCGTTTTTGTGCTATTATATTTAACACTAGGTTTACGGACATTTTCTATATGCCTATTTCTATTAAAACGCATCAATTTGACGCATGAACGAATACATATAAAAACACGTGTAATTTATGCTTTAATTTGAAAAAAATATATATAGGTATGTGATTCTAATTATGAAAGTTTTTAAAGTTTTTGGTAATTCTCTGATAAAAATCAAAATGCGTCAAATTGACGCGTCCCGTAAACCTAGTGTTAAAAACAATTATATGTGTGTTTCAAAATTTAAATTACTGACAACAAATATGAAAGACTAAGTACAACGTTTTTTTAATACCTTTTAAATACATATTTAATTGCAACTCGCAAACAATTTCAAATTTAAAAAAATGACTCAGTCTATCAAGGGGCTTGTCCACCTCTGATATAGCAAATGGTCTTACCGACCAACCTTCTACGTGATATAGCCTATATCAGCCATTCTCAAAGTGTGTTCCGCGGAACCCTAGGGCTGAAATACTGCAAAAAATACCTACCAAAGGGAGATTATAAGGTTACATCTAAATATTACATAGCAGTATGATTATTCATAAATATATATAAATCAGTTTTTTATAATTATATTAAGGTTTTTTCCTTCGCCAAAAAAGTTTGAGAACCGCTGGCCTATATTATTATTATTTCCGGGTCCTATTAACATGTTTTTTTGTTTGTTTGAAATAGCTTCAAAATATAATTAACATGCAACAAATAAATAAAATCTCTACTAATATTATAAATGTGAATGTCTGTTTGTTTGTTACGTTTTCGCGCAACAACTACTTAACCGATCATCATGAAACTTTGTACACATATTTTTGGAGGTACTAGAAGGATACTTTTTATTATGAAAAAATATAATTTTTACTATAGTTTCCAATTGACTATAGTTTCAGCTGTTTGGAATTTTTCTATATTTATTTTTATTTTCGTCCGTCATTTTTATATATGCAATTTTTGAAGTTAGGAAACATAATTGTATGTAGTAATTTTTAAAAATTGATAATCCCAGCCAAGCAAGAAAATATAGTTATCATATTGATTAATTTCTATTGAAATGATCTCTGATACTTATTTAATGACTTAAATGTGAGCGAAGCCGCGGGTAAAAGCTAGTATATAAATAAAGTAGGAGCATATAAGTGTCCGTTATTATTGAAATACGTAATAAATAATTCTGAGTAACATTGAGCAACACGCGTTTTGGTAACAAGTTTCCTTTTCTCTAAAATTCACACGTTTACAAGCATTAACAAAACGTCGAATAAAAAAAAAACACACCAAAAGCTAGCATTTTCTTTCCTACATATTTACACGAAGCATTACCAACTCACGATAACACGAAATTAATTATGCAAGCTAATAATACATACATACGTACGTGGAAATTAAATGTACATATGTACAATGCGTTTTTGAACCACTCCTGTCCGCTCTCCGCACCCCGCAACCACACAAGTGCAGTGGGCTTATCACGAATTTAGTCTAGCTTTCGAATCGAGCTGCCACAAGTAAAACTGATCCGTTAGCTATCAGGATCATGAATTTTTACTAACGACTAACGAGCACCAGCAATCTATCAAATGAACGAAAGATCGAGACGTTCGAAAATTAACAAAAAGTATCTAAAATATTGTAGTTCCAAATCCGCACGCGGTGGCGCTGCTCAAATTTCCATACAAATCGCTTGAAGCGAACTCGGTTCGAAAGCCAGACTAAAATTCGTGATAAGCCCACAGTACAGTACGTGGTTTTATTTTAATTTAAAATAAAATAAATGTAGTTATTTATTCTCTGGTTTATTAACTTACCTATGTATAATAATAAGAAAGATTTAATTGAATTTTTAGGGACAATTTTCACAAGTCAGATGATGTTATGAAATGAAGTGAAAATAGTTTAAATAGACCACAGTAAGATAGTAAGAGTGGCTGATTTGAAGCGGAACACCCGCCTGACCTAGTCTCATTTCAGGATCTAAGCTCTAAGAGAAGAAGTAGCCAAGATAATGTATAAATGTAAACAGTGTGGTCATGCTAGGCCATGCTAGGCGAACTTTTATGCATTAACGTGCCAATTTTTCTAAAGAAATGTTTAAAGAGGTCATAGACGAGGCTCATAACGAGAGGAGTGTGCCCTGTCAATTTGGACAGAGCACATTCGTCTTCTCAAGCCGGCATAGTGGTAACAGTTGTCTATGCTCATGGACCGCACTCTAGCTTAACATCAGGCGGAGTGTGGTCATATGCTGGGCTATCAATAAAAAAAAAAAAATAGACGTGCCATCAAATAATTTTGACTTTGTGATTATTGAGAAAATAATAATAATAAAATAAATATCATAAAATACCTACTTCACACTTTTTTCTTAGTACATAATGAATTTCTGATCAGTAATATTGGTCGCGTGCCAACAATGGCATAAAAAATATGTTGAGGATATTAGGTTCGGGATAGTGGGACTGCTTCATACAATTTATGTCGGGTGAAAGATGCTTTTCCTTGTAGACGTCAGAGTGCGTGCGCGTGGGAGTGCCCCATCATTGCGTCATTGCGTCATTGCGCCCATTAAGGCAGTGAGTAAGGCTGGGCGTATACAACAACCATTCTCAAAGTGTGTTCCGCGGAACCCTGGGGCTAAAATACTGCAAAAAATACCTACCAAAGGGAGATTATAAGGTTACATCTAAATATTACTAAATATAACATTGCAATATGATTATTTATAAATACATATAAATCAGTTTTTTTATAATTATATTAAGGCTTTTTCCTTCGCCAAAAAAAAAGATATACAACAAACTATTCTGAGAACAACGCTGATATATGCAAGTACAATGCTAAGATTCTTCTTCTTCTTTTATTACTGGCCTCAAATGTCCATTACAGACAATTCTGCCAATGTCGAGTATTCAATAAGAAATTATAAAATTTTAGTTCACACGTAAACTCTCATGTCAAACCAAGTCCAGTGTGGTCCAATATACGGATTTCGCTTCCACTATGCCGACTTGAGCAAACGAATATGCTCTGTCTAAATTGACCTCGTCGACACTCTTACTATCTTACTGTTGTCAATTTGACAAAGTTTATGAATAATTGGGACTCCCTCTACATAACAGAGTGGCATGCGTGTCTTTCTGGGATTAACTCAACGAATTTGTTATTTTATTTTTATTTATTTGGAAAACTTACAGCTAAATACAAAAAAGTTAAGACATACACATGAAAAAAAAAAGCCAATAAAAGTTTTCGCCAATGAAAATTAAAATAAAAATAAACAGTATTAAATATTGGTCTGCTACAATTGGGGAAACCAGCTAGATGTATTTCTCTAATAACAACATTGGTAGATTTCTTCTAACTCGCGCAATATTACTACAGAATAGATCAATGGTCGAACAATGAGTGTTAAAACTCCTTGCCGACCGAACGAAGAAAGAGTTTCTTCTGTAGTTGGTAGCTACTACCGGGCTATGGAGTGTGTAGTGGTGTCTGGTGGTTCGCGTGGGTACCCTTATATAAATTATTTATATATAATTATTATTTTTAATGTATTTAAAGAACATATAATAGAGTGATATCTTCTCTAAACATTACTAATAACTTAATATTTGCTCACCTTGACATATGCTAACATTAGCTTTTCACACTAATCCAATGGCATATTGTCATATTGCCGGTGTTATATATCCTATTGAGCCAATTAAACAGAATGCTCGCCACAAGCAAAATGGGCGCAGACGGCCCTTTCATCGACTTAAAAAGGTTTCAAAGAGCTTCCTCTGTAACGGCGTAAACATGTATAATAACTTATCAGATGATGTGAAAGTATTGAATGAATTGCAATTTAAAACACGTATAAAACAAATGTTAATTGACAAAGCTTTTTACACTATGAATGAAGCTGCAAATGACAGTCTGTGAAACATTGTATCTAGTAGTTAATATTTGTTGTTGGAGTGATAGATGGCGCCGTCGTCGTTAAACGTATTGTTGTAATGATAAATATTTTATATTTTGACAAGTCCAAGTGTTCCAACTAATCCAATGACATATTGTCATATTGCCGGTGTTGACTCATTGAGCGTGCTTAACTTAATATCAACTGAAAAATACATAAATACATAATACGTTTCGCATGCTTTGCAACCACTTTAGTTGAAATGAAATGAAACTCGTTTATTAGCATAGGCACTAAAGGCGTACGCTCATCGTTAGACTCTATAATGGCTTCGGAAAGGCCACAAGAAACTCTAACATGAAACTAACAAAAAACTGAATTTTCATTCAGAAAAAAGTTAATAACAATTCATAAATCAGATTGCACAGTGGTTACAATAATAAATGATATATTAATAACATATATGTATATAAAATACATGTATATGTCCTATAATATGTGTATAAAATATATAAATACTAGCTTTTACCCGCGGCTTTGCTCGCATTTAAGTCATTAAAAAAGTATCAGAGATCATTTCAATAGAAATGAGTCAATATGATTTTCCAGACAGCTGAAACTATAATCATTTGGAAACTATAGTAAAAAATAATATTATTTTAAATAAAAGGTATCCTATGTTACTTGTAGTACCTCCAAAAATATGTGTACAAAGTTTAATGATGATCGGTTAAGTAGTTGTTGCGTGAAAATGTAACAAACAAACTCACATTCACATTTATATTAGTAAGGGATATAGCTACCTATATATTCTTCAATATACCACACGTTGTTTTTGAGTAACACAAATGTGCGACTGCAACATAGTCGTGCTCCAATAACTATATTATTAAAACGCACCTTGGCATACACTGATAAGCTTAAGCGACAGCGGGGAACTACATATCGGCTTATCTATACTTCTATATGTACTGGTATTATAAAGCGGGAAGATTTGTATGTTTGTATATTTGTAACGAATTGGCTCAAAAACTACTGGACATTTGAATGCTACATTATCACTGATCAATATAGGCTATATAAATTACAGGATCCTTACTAAAACTACAATAATGTAACCCAATGTTGTCAAAAATTGCCATAAAATGTCTTTCATTGCTTTTTCTAAAATTTAAAAAAAATAAATGTCTACCCGTGCGAAGCCGGGACGGGCCGCTAGTTGGTGGAATGTTGAGAATAAAATGTTTGTTTTGAGTTTGAGATATATATTTGTTAACAAGTTATTGAATGTTGGTGGAGGTTATTTTCCTTCATCGACCTAATGCAGCGGGAATTATAAGTAAAATAATTTCCTTTAATATGGATTTCCGCAAAGTAAGTAAACAACCAATTATATATATTTTTGTTGTTCACGTCCTAGTATTCGTGGTTAGTGTGTGTTTGTATATTTGTGGTTTTATTATTGTTATTGTCGACACGCTCTCCCGCCCGCTCACTCGCTCGCTTGTCGTATGTAGACGTGGTGTCATTGTATGAAACAACAATGAGCGGCGCTGACAAGACAAAGGGAAGATGGAAAACAAAAGACGTCTACTATTTAATGCTAAGTGAAGTACATACTAAGTGTTTGTGGTGTAATTCACGAAAATGAGAGCAAATCTTCTTTATTGTATTTCATAATAAGGTTGTTAACGCTAGGAGAGTCTGAGTGAGTCTGCCTATGTCAAATGACTGCGTAGCATAAATAGGTTTTTGGTAACTTTTGTATTATTATTTTTTATTTACTTTTAGTAATTGGGCTCCAATAGAGCGCTTTTACTCATCAATACAAATATAAATGAAATAACTTTACTAATTTAGTAATTATGAATTTGATTTAGCTGCTGTATACTGGCATTGTCCACTTACATACTAATGTCATAATAAATCTACTATGATGTAGAAGAATAGCTGCTGTATAGGGGCATTGTCATCCTATTGTATACCTAAGGGTAAACATAAAATGACATATGTCCAAGCTTTTTTATCAATGTAATTACCATTCGGTCAAATGACCGTTCCAGTCTTAGTGTTTAACATACAGGTATGTCCGGACGGCGTTGCTGTCTACCGGTGACGACGCAATGTAGCAAATTGGCGGGTAATTAACAAAGTGCGTAATCGACTAGTCACTAGAGTCAGTCATCTGTGTTTTAGGCCTGTATTCAAGGGAGCTACTCGGGCATATCCGAAGTTTCGTTATACGGCCGTCACCTCTGTAGCTTAACTAAGTCCGTAAAAAGTCCTGTCGTAACGTCGCTGTCAAATCCGTGATTTCGTGAATCTCAAGCAATGTTATCTGCTTGAAACGGGGTTTTGGTATGGCGTTTATTCTAGAATCGTGCTTAAGCAAATATTATACAGTCAAGTAATGATCACGTGATTATAGAACATACTACGCTTTAATATCGTTTCTGGGGGGCTACTCAGGTGCACGAACTTCGGACGAAAATACGGACGTTTTCTACTCAGGAACACTTACGTAATCATTCTCGAAATTACGGATTTGACAGCGACGCCATAACGGACAGCCCACTCAATGCTTATTTGACAGGATTTTTTATGGCATTATAAGTCAAAATTCAGGTAAGCCACAGAAGTGACGGTGGTATTACGAAACTTCGGATATACTTGAGTAGCCCCCCTGAATACGGCCTTTAGAGATTCAAAGAGTTGACGTATGTTAATATTCGTGTGTCAAGTGTGCATGTCCATGGGCTCAGGGTGGGGCTGCAGTCTAAAATAATATGTAACTAGCAAATACCCGCGGTTAATTTTTTCATACAAAAAGGTTACATCCACACCTTATAGCACACTGTATCTGTATAATTCTAATTATCCAAAACAGATTTTTAGGTTTGATTAGGTCAGAGCCAGGGTGGGGCAAGTACTGTGGTACTGTACCTAATATCTCAGTATACAATAATAGAATGTAATAGCGGACATTGTAATTAAAAATCAATATTTAAAGTGAACGTTGCGGCGGTCATGTGACTCGAAAGTGACGCAACAGTGGCCTTGTGACACCGAACTTGGACCAGTCGATGTAACCAATGACAATGTCCAAAACGAGTTAGATTTTCCAATTAGGAATTTCATATAAGCATTTTAACACAGCGATAATAGTCCTAACGTTAGGTTAGACCAGAGGTTCCCAAACTTATTTCGTCTAACGCTCACTTTGAAAATCAGTTATTTTGTTGCGCCCCCCTTTTTTACCTTAAAAACCTCAATAACATTTAGTCTCGCCTGGAGTTTAATAAAATCTTTACCGCCTCCCTCTAGGCCTCCAGCGCCCATAAGGGAGCGTTATTGCCCATTTTGAGAAAGACTGGATTAGACGTAGGGAATTCTAGTTCGGGTTCAGGTTATATTATGTTTTATGGGTAGCTATTGATATTTTATATACATATATATTATTAATATAACATTTATTATTATAACCACTGTGCAATCTGATTTATGAATTGTTATTATTTTTTAATTTTTTTTGAATTATAATTCACTTTTTTTATTATTATTATTTTATGTACAGGCTATGATTGGCGAGTTTCTTGTGATTTCTTCTTGTCGTCATATGTCTTTCTGAAATCTCCGTAGATTCTGACTATGTGCCTGAAGCTTGAATGATATATGCGAAATAAAAATGTTTCATTCAATATTCAGTAAAACAGCATTTGAACAATACGCTTGAAGCAAATTACGACATAAAAAAATGATTAAGCAACTTGTTTTTCATCAACGAATAATTAAAACGAATTCGTAACACTTCTTGTAATATAATGAATGGTTTCATTTTAAAAACAATATTAAACATATTGTTCTTTTTTTCTAATTAGAATAAATACTTGTTTCAGACATTGAGAGGGGAGAGTTTCATGTGAAAATGCTATAGATCTGTCCGGCCGATTTGTAATCGGTAAGTTGTATGAATAAGTCACCTGTAATACGATTGTCTGTACTAAGAGTGATTAAATGTGATACAATTTAAAAATAAATTAAAAACATATTTGATTTTAAAATGTTTTTATTCAATTGACGAATACCTCAATGATTCGAAACAGTAAATGAAATTTAGTTTAATTGGTCGTTTCAGGCGTTACTTTGCGGAAATCCATATTAAAGGAAATTATTTAAAATTATTTTGCTTATAATTCCCGTTACATTAGATCAATGAAGGAAAATAACCTCCACCAACGTTCAATAACTTGTCTCGACGCGTTTCGCCACTTCACGTGGCATCATCAGGATACGTGTGGTCGCTTCGGCTTCGCTTCGACGACTGATATTTACTTAGTTTATTAATTTAAATTGTTTTTTATTATTATTATTGTATGCCTAGACCGGGTATCACATTGACGCTAAACTGTACTGACATCCTTATTATAATTGTGACATGCAATAAAGATATTTGAATTTGTCAATTAGTTACATCAATGATCGTAGCAATTGACAATGTCAGTGAATCAATTACGCGTTATTCATGAAATTTTTGAAAGCATTGCAGCCATCATGATCGCGGCTAGATAGTAATATGACCCGGTGATATAGGTTCCCGTGTGTATGAATGCGTCTGAACCCTTCAATGGTTGACGGCAACTGTGCAACTACCCTCAATTCCAGCGTGTTTGTAAATTTCTGTCATATTCGCACATAATGCCGTACTGTTTTATTATTATCTAGATGTTGATGCCCTTTGTATTGTAGTTAATTGCGTTATGCTTTGGTAAATCAACTTCATGCCCTGTCTGTTCCGGCCGCAATAGAAAGTGTTCTTATAAATATGTATATGTGAAACAATTTAGCAGCTGTTTATTACGGTTTAGTGGCATATGCTTGTGTTGGAGAGAGACTCTGCGTTGTCTTCATTGACCATCAGAAATTAAAATATAAGGAGTGGGGCGCGAGAAACTCCCACATTTCAAAAAATTACACTATATGTGAATGTACAGTCGACAATGTTTCATAAGGCAATTTGTTGCAGGTCGGCGGTCCGTTGCAAGGTGCAGTCATGACGTTGCATTGGTGGATGCACTGGTTCTGGGTGACGCTGCTCACGCTCATAGGTATTGCCTTCGATATTGTTTGTGTGTTACAGAAGAGATTAACTTCCCGAGATTAACCTTTTTTTACATAGTGCTATTATCATTTGATTATCGTTTGTTTGTGGTTTTTTTTTCTTTAATTTTGTCTAATTACGTATTTATTTCACGCTGTCACTTTATTTATTTCTTTCGCCTACCTACAAAATTACATTAGAACTACATATTATAAAAAGGACTATTATTATATAAACTAAATGAAATTTTAATTATAGGATAGGACGGCATGCTCAAGGTGATAAAGGGATAGATACTACACTTCTAATAAAATTACAAAAATACATAAAAATAAAAAACAAGAACCAAATAGATGTAAGGAAGAGGGGAGAAAAAAAATCACAAACAAAAAACAAAATTAAAATTCTGGTTAGTTAGTTAGTTGAAGATAGTTAGTATCAAGATGTTTCCTGTATTTTGGCTTGTTGTAGGAAAAAGCATCTATGTCAGTATGTGGTTCATAACACAGCCACACAAACAAAATAATTCTGACCTGGAGGTCTCACTATGTGTACTATATGTTATTGGGGTCAGTTTCATTCCAGCACATCTGGGTTCGGCCATAACCTCAAAATATACCCTCAAATTTGCTATATTTCTTAAAACTGCTAACCTTATGACTTTAAAACCTTACAATCCTATGATACAGTGGCTCGATGGCCTTTTGCTCAAATAACTACAATATATAACTATTTTTTCTGATCGGAGACATTGTTTTTTTTTTATTGAAAAAAAATCGTTTTTTCGAACTTTCGGAATTTTTTAGTCCGGCGCGTGTTGCTCCACACAGACACTCGTATTCTTTTTTTTTTCTATACGACTATTTTTTTTTGTCCAGGTTAGAATTTTTTCCACTTTTTTTGTTCATTGATTGGACTACATTGTCTTCATGTAATTTTGTAGGTAGGCTTATAATAAATAAATAAATAGTTGAACATGGTCCAGTGATAGCATTATAAAAATAAGAAAATAATAAGGACAAATGTAAAAAGCGCGTTTTTATATATGGACAAGTCCTAAAAACGTCGCACTATATTACGCAAGGCAGCAAATAAAACCACACTTTATTTTGCACATTAAAATCCTTATATATATAGTTGCGATGGTCAAACGCACTGACGTTGTTACACTATACCAGGGGTCGGCAGACCGCGGCTCTTGCCATAGGATTATCTGGCTCTTACAACTCACTGAACAAATAGACTTTCATTATAATATAATAAAGTTCATGTTGCGGCTCTCTGAAGGCATGGGAAAATCTACAAACTTGATATTTGGCTCATCTGGTTGATAAGTCTGCCGACCCCTGCACTATACTAACGCCATTTTGAACAATATTCCGATTTGTGTTTTACCCAAAATGGAGATCGTAATATTTCTGCGGACAATGACCTCATTACTCCAGTCCAATAATCTCAAGCCGATGACCTCGTTTATATTAAAAAAAACTGTTGGCACAAGAATACGATTTTTCCCTGAAAAAATAAATCACTAAAACTTTCTCTCTCTCGTAAAAACTGTGTTTAGTTTTGGTTGTTTTATGATTGTTGCAATTGTTTCCATTATGGACCGCAATATAGCTCAGCATCCGACGAGATCTGTGGGCTTATCACGAATTTAGTCTGGCTTTCGAATCGAGCTGTCACAAGTAAAACGGATCCGTTAGCAATCGGGATCATGAATTTTTACTAACGACTAACGAGCACCAGCAATCTATCAAATGAACGAAAGATCGAGACGTTCGAAAATTAACAAAAAGTATCTAAAATATTGTAGTTCCAAATCCGCACGCGGTGGCGCTGCTCAAATTTCCATACAAATCGTTTTAAGCGAACTCGGTTTGAAAGCCAAACTAAAATTCGTGATAAGCCCACTGGTCTGATCTGGTTAAATAAATAAAAAAGTTTTAACCAAGAACCAAACCTAGGACGGATACTATGAATGAATAAAGTAATAATAACTATATAAACGACAATCTTCAAATGAATACAGATTGGACTTTGGACTGGAAGAAACAATCATTAGAAAGGGATAACTATATTCTTATCGTGTCGAAATTGAGGCATGTGTGAAAGGGATGCAGATATCTCCTTTGTCATTCACGATACCACGATCGTTTCTCTTTCTGTAGCTTATATACCTACAAAAACTGTATCCATATCTCAAAAATATCACATGTCACTCAAGACAGGTAATAAAACCACACTTACAATTGTGACCATACCTCCAAATGATCCTTAACTACACTAGCGCTATCTGGTGGTGTATTTGAACAATAACTAACTTTTCATATTGTGGGCTGATACCTGTGTGGTTGCACCGTGGATCTGATCTAATTTCAATTCTTGTGAATTATGTATTATTGCGAATTATGTGACACGAATTGTTATTTACTTTTTTTCTGAATGAAAATTCAGTTTATTTTTGTTAATTATTTTATGTACAGGCTATGATTATCGAGTTTCTTGTGGTCTTCTTCTCGTCATACGCCTTTCCGAAGTCATTATAGAGTCTGACGATGAGCAAGTGCACGTCTTTAGTGCATATGCTAATAAACGATTTTCATTTCATTTCGGATTACGTGTATTATGATGGATTACGTGATTGCCAAAAGCAGTCTCCGTGCACAATAAATAAGCAAAGTTGCGTGTCTCTTTGTCGTCTTGTAATTGATATAAATTCTGAGCGAAGACACGCAAATAGTTCATTGCGATTATTACGGCCGCATATACAGAGAGATCAGTGCGCTTATCACGAATTTTGGTCTGGCATTCGAACCGAGTTCGCTTCAAGCGATTTGTATGGAAATTTGAGCAGCGCCACCGCGTGCGGATTTGGAACTACAATATTTTAGATACTTTTTGTTAATTTTCGAACGTCTCGATCTTTCGTTCATTTGATAGATTGCTGGTGCTCGTTAGTCGTTAGTAAAAATTCATGATCCCGATTGCTAACGGATCCGTTTTACTTGTGACAGCTCGATTCGAAAGCCAGACTAAATTCGTGATAAGCCCACAGGTTATCAATCCCTAACGTGACCAGTGACCATACGTCCCGTTTTGCGCTTCGGGACCCAAAATTGTCCCATTTTCCAACGACTTTAACTACATCACGTTGCAAAAAGTAACCGAATGGAATAATCTAAGGTAAATTATAATTAACACTAGATTTACCAGCTTAAATATACCAATTTCTACCAAAACCAATATATATTTGTTACAAATATAAAAAGAAAATAATATAATATTCATAAAACTAATTCTTCTGTTATAAATTAAAGAAGATTCTTCTAGAATTAAAGAAAATGTTACACGCAGTAGGAATTTTAATTTGAACTTGCAAGACTAGTCATTTTGACTGGTCTGGTAAATCTAGTGTTAGAAGTCAATTTTATTCTTACTTAAAATCATCACCAGCTATATTAAAACAAATGTGTTCCTCTGAAAAATATAAAAATAACTCAGTATTTGTATAATTACTTTTTAAATAAATAAAATAAAACTTTTTAAAAAATGAGGTATGATTGAGTAACGTTTGAAGTTTTAAACTCTACTCAGTGTATCTATGCTTATAAATGCTTTAAAACAAAGCATTTAAAATTTTAAATGAAGCTACAAATGACAATCTGTGAAAACTAATGATACCTAGGATTTTTATATTATTAAGTATAATTGTATTTTTGGGAGTGAATTTGATTTGTGATATGTTCTGTTTGATAAGTGTATTTATTCTGATAATTGTATGTGTTCTGGTATTTATGTATATATTTATGTGTGTGTATAATATGTGTGTATGTGTATGTGTGTGTGTGTGTGTGCGTGCGTGCGTGCGTATTGTTTTCTATCAGTTTTTATATATTATATATTTCTATCTCTATTTTCTTTCTTCATCATCTTCATTCTAGTTCAGTAACCGGGGTACCCAGTAGGACAGGTTTCCGAACCTAGTACAGGGGCCCATGCTATTTTATTTTATTTTTTATTGTATTTTGACAAGCCCAAGTGTTCCAAAGAAAACCCTTATACATAATTGTCGTAACCAAACGCTCCGACGCTGTTAAACAATACTAACGCCACCTAGTGGTACATTTGAATATTTATAAATAAATAAATATCTGAATTTTGTTCTATAATTCCAGCATGCGCAACAATAAACGCAGCACCTCAATCGGAAGAACTGCAACGTTTGCCAACGGACATGACGACCCACGACAGACACGCCGAGAGGCAAGGACGCGCCATGTACTTCACGAAGAACCCGACAACGACTACTGAAAAAGCCATCGTTTCAAACACTACTAAAGCTATAAATGAAAGTTCAGTTAAAATTAACGATGAATTAAGAAATGAAACCGTTTTTAATATGACAGATGGGTTGGATTATAATAATACTGTTATTGTGGGTGATGCGAATATAGCAGAGGAAGCTAATAGCAATGTTAGTATGACGTCAGTGGGCGTATTGAGCAACAGCACTGAGCGACCGGTCACGAAGCGACGGAACAACCTCACACGGCATCCAGAAGATTCCAAACAGCCCGAAGCAAACATCGAAACACTATCGGAGAGCAAAATTGTAACAGAGAAACCGCTATCATTAGAAACAACATATTTACACACGCGCATACCCGATGCGTTGGAGTCTTCTAGAAGAGTTATCGAGCAGGAAAGAGGAATGGATGCGGGCGCGATTGCCGGCGTCTCGTTCGCTGGATTGGTGCTGGCTGCGTTGGCCGGCAGCACTGTCTTCGTGCTGTACAGGCGGAGGTATCTGAACAAGCCGCAGACCTTGAATGACAAATGCTCCAACCCTGACTCCAGCGGATACCTCGATGACAGCGCTGTCAGGGTGAGATGCTTTCTGTTATGTTATACTTACTTCTTTTATTAATGGCTTCAGATATATATTAAAGACAATTCTAACAATATATATAATTTTTATCAATAATCACGAAACTTTTTTAACAGTTTGTTTTGTCTTATAATAGCTTTTCAAGCCTATATTTAATATAATAAAATACTTAACAACACATTTAGACAAAATATATTATGTTAATTTGAGGAAATTAAGGTTGGCTTTTTAGTTCATTTTCGGACTTGGATAGTACCTACTAGTAGTAGAATAATTCATGATTCATATAATACAGGTAGTCCTCGTTCTTTGAAGGTATTAGGAAGTACTTTATGAAATTCATTTATGAAAATCATTAGATGCATACTTGCAAAACCAATTACACGTTAGATGAATATCTTACAGATAAAAAAGCTTGGACATAATCTATGTCATTTTATGTTTACCCTTAGGCATATAATAGGATGACAATGCCCCTATACAGCAGCTATTCTTCTACGTCATAGTAGATTTATTACATACTAGCTCTTACCCGCGGCTGCGCTCGCATTTAAGTCATTAAATAAGTATCGGAGATCATTTCAGTAGAATTGAATCAATATGATTCCAAACAGCTGAAACTATAGTCAATTAGAAACTATAGTAAAAAATAATATATATAGTAGTACCTCCAAAAATATGTGTAGAAAGTTTCATGATGATCGATTAAGTAGTTGTTGCGTGAAAACATTCACATTTATAATATTAGTAGGGATTATTATGATATTAGTGTGTAAGTGGACAATGGCTAACTTCTTCTGTCGTTGCTTGCAGGATAACTCCGAGGAGATGTACAGTTTGGACAATGATTCGTTTCTTAATTCGCTGGAGGCGATGACCATTCAAAACTACTGGACGGATACAGTGAAACATACTAAACTATGAAAAATGATCACAGTGGACCAAATGTTTTGATATAAGTGAAATATAATTGACATTTGGAGAGGTTATTGTTTGTCTATGGTGTAATCGTCTTCATTTATGGACCACACTCTATAGTAGCGGTCGGCAACACTTGCTTTTGGGCCGTGAATGCTTTGTAAATAAGTTGTAATATAATTCGGTGGTTATTTTTCTAGCTGTAAAGCCCAGACATGTAAGTGTTACATTAATATCACAAGTGCGAGCCTTGTCACCTTGCGGGCCCTTAGTTTATTTTACCATCTTGCGGCCCTTGCCTCCCAAAAGGTTGCCGACCGCTGATATGTAGTAATGTCAAGTGGCATGCGGTCATATGACCGGTCTGATGTATATAAAATAGTGGTCCAGTAATGGGCGATGTCGTGTCATATCACTTGCTAAGAGAAACTAACCGGTCACTTGATTTCTGTCTGTGAAAATAATAATTGTAATGTTAAGTTTTGTGATTTAAGTTAATAGTGCATTCGTTTTATTTTGTCGTATTTCACAAACAGTGGACCTCCGGTAATCCGACAAACATTATGCAGGGCAGTGTCGGATTATAGAGCACTGCCTAAGACCCCCTATAGTCCGGAATTTTTTACAAAAGAGTACCTTGTAATCGGACAAATTACATATGTATCCAATGATAAGATTCTATATGTTATATTGTAATATGTATTCAAAGTCATGTCGGATTACAGGGGGCGCCGGATTAGACAGGGGCCGGATTATCGGGGGTCCACTGTAATATTTTATTTGTCGATTTAATATTTATCTGTGATTTTGATATTTTTAATAAACCGTCCAATTTTATTTTTAATTATTATTCTTGTTTACACATTTTTTTTAGATTTAGTTGCATTTATTTTTATTTAATTTACATTATAAAGATGTAATTGTTGAATAAGAGTAAAAGTGGGACATTGCTTGTTGGTTGTTACTCCGGAGATAAGTACCAATGTATCTCTTTTTATATGTTGTACTTATTTAACACCAGATTTACCAGCTTAAACATACCTATTTTTACTAAAACCAAAAAAGTATATATTTATTACAAATATATATAAAATAATATAAAATTCATAAAACTAATTCTTCCGTTATAGATTAAAGAAGATTAGAAGAATTAAAGAAACTGTTACACGCAGTAGGAATTTTAATTTGATCTTGCAAGACCAGTCATTTTGACTGCTCTGGTAAATCTAGTGTTAGTGTTTTTTTTGTGAATTTATAAATATATTATGTGGTATTGTGTTATTTTATATTTACTTGTGCGGGTATCGTTTGAGATATTCATGGCATTGTAAATTGTATTTCATTACTATTGGCAACACAGTTTCAAACAGCTAGCCTAAGGAGTATATATCGCAGTGTTTACAATTAATTACATAATATATATGTCTTAAGTTAGATTAGATGTGTTTTGTGCGTAATTGTAATAATAATATATTTAAAGATGTAAAAGTGGAAATTTCTTATGAATTGGCCTAAAATATTAATCGATATTTCTATGGTTCTGTTGGCCTGAATATTATATATCGAATGCATGGGCGTAGCCAAGGTGGGGCTCTGACCTGTAAGGTACATAATCAAGCCTAAAAAACTTAATTATCTAGGTACTAACTACAATACTTAATATCTGTAAGAAAGTTCACACTCGACACAAAAAACATTAACCAGGGTAAGACCGCGGGTATAGTTTGCTAGTTATTTTAGACTGCTGCCCCACCCTGAGCCCATGGCTGGCTACGCCCATGATCAAATGTGAACCATGGAGTTGTATATGATGTTATGAAATCTGTTTTTTTTTTCAGTTATTATGTAAATTGGGTGCTTGGAGATTTATATTTTTTGTATAGATGATTGTGACTAAAATCGTGTGTAATTCACTCTATATTTTATTTATTAGATTTATCTCAATTGCATAATATATTTTTATCTTAAATTATGTGTTTTAATTATCCCTATATCTTAAAGCTAAAGCGACTATTTTCGGTGAGTAGCGAAACTTTATGTTCTACTATTACTCAATAGATGGCGCTGATAATTTTATCAATATGTATTACTTATAAAACAATTATATTATCACAAAATATAAATTAATAATTTTCGTCAACATTATAAGATTATTTTTGTATATATTTCTGATTTTCAAGATTAAGATATAGTTTTGACAGCTCGTAATAAAGTACAATGTTTTGACGTTTGGTTATCACTTGCAGATGAGTGTTTCTCTTGTCAGTAGTTAAGTTAACCTGTTGCGGTGATTTATTTTTGTTTTTTATTCATTTAAAATGGTGAAAGCATGGTATATGGACGATTCCAATGAAGACCAATGTCTGGAGCATCATAAGAATCCACCAGAATACATTACTATAGAGGATTTGCATAATAAAACCGGTGTCGAATATTTCCAGGTTTGATGTCGTATTCGTTTTGTATTGGAAAATTTATCTTATTAACTTGAAATTAATAAAATATGTACTCATGTAATGTAAGTTACTGAGAATATCTTATAAATACGTCGCAAATTGTTGTCGTTAAGTTTGTTTTCACTAAAATCCAGATCAACGCCAAGGCTTACGAAACAGATGATGTACTTGCTAAGTTGAAGAAGAATCGAGGTTACACTTATGAAGATGAAATGGTTTGCTCGAAGGAATGTCTGCCAAACTTCGAGGAGAAAATAAAGTCTTTCTTTACTGAACATTTGCATACTGATGAGGAAATTAGGTAATTATCATTTGGTTATATTGTGAATCTGTCTTGTAGCAATAAAAATCCAAGTTCGATCTTTATTACATGCTTTAAATAAGTTTCTACTAATCTGAATAGTAATTATGCTAGCAGTTGTCTTGGCTTGTTCCTAGATACTTAGCTAGCTTGTATTACATTCAAGGGCCATCTATAAATTTCATGAATTTTTGACCTCTTCAATCCTATGAAAATTAACAAAATAATGTTTTAATACTTGTATATATTATATTCTGAAATGTGATGTCCCCCCCCCCCCCCTGTCACACTACCCCAAACCCCCTCTCCCCTTTTAACTTGTGATGAACTGAAATGAAAATCATTTATTAGCATGGGCACTAAAGGCGTGCGCTTGCTCATAATTAGACTCTACCGTGACTTCGGAAAGGCGTATGACGAGAAGAAGAGCACAAGAAACTCGTCAATCATAGCCTGTACATAAAATAATTAACAAAAAAAACCAAATTTCCATTAAGGAAAAAACTGAATAACATTACATAAGTCACATAATTCTCAATAATACATAATTCACAAGAATTAAAAATTAGATGTTACTTATTGATGGCCCCTTACTACCATAATAGCATTATGTCAAATATATTGCTAGTGTTGAGAAACAATCCAGAAGTCATATCCTTGTCTGTGTAGTATTGCCGTATTATGTTGTTCGAATTCATATACATCGTTGGTGTTATTATGTAATTGTGTTATTATTGCGAATTATGTGACACGAATTGTTATTTACTTGTTTTCTGAATGAAAACTCAGTTTTTGTTTTGGTAATTATTTTATATGCTATGATTGACAAGTTTCTTGTGGTCTTCTTCTCGTCATATACCTCTCTGAAGCCATTGTAGAGTCTGACGATGAGCAAGTGCCCGTCTTTAGTGCCCATGCTAATAAACCAATTTCATTTCATTAAAGTGATTATTCTGAATATTGTGTCTCTTATAATTGTTGTAGATTAGTTCTGGAAGGATCTGGGTACTTTGATGTGAGAGATGCGAGTGATGCCTGGATACGTGTTGCAGTCTCTGCCAATGATTTGTTGATCATCCCCAGTGGCATTTATCATAGATTCACACTCGACACTAAGGTGAGGCAGAATGGGAATTTTATTATTATAATTAAAACTATTGTTTAACACCCATCCTTTGGGACAATTTGAGCATGAAATGTTTGAAAGAAATATTTATATTAATTTTATTTATTATTTAAGAATAATACATATGGTTTTTGATGGCCTCACACTAGGCATTGCCTGTCACGTGGGACTCAAAGTTAATTAATTAATTCCGCTACTCGATCATAGATGGCGCTGATTAGAATATGATTATTTAAAACAGTGATTCAAACTGTACCGCTGCGCTTTTGTGTGCCACGAAATTCTAGGTGTCCTAATTTTAGATATGTATATAATGTATATGTATGTATATTATTAATAAAATAAATGAATTAATCAAAATTCATATTACACGTTACATGAATATCTTACTGATAAAAAAGCATGGACATAATCTAATAGGATAACAATGCCCCTATACAGCATCTATTATTCTACATCATAGTAGATTTATTATATATTATTATGACATTAGTATGTAAGTGGACAATGCCAGTATACAGCAGCTAAATCAAATTGATAATTATTAAATTAATAAATCTATATTTGTATTGACGAGTACAAGCTCTCTTTTGGAGCCCACTTACTAAAAGTAAATAAATAATAATATAATTTTAAACTTACCTATTTCTTTGTGTGTCGCCATTTGAAATCGTCAACAACAAAAAAAAGTTGAGTATCACTGATTTAATGTGACATTGCATAGTACTTATTTTAATTGTTTTATCCTTGTGGCCAAGGCGTTGTCGTATATCTATTTATTTATGTTTAATGACTTTGTTTCAGAGCTATATTCGTGCTAAGCGTTTCTTTATTGGTGAGCCCGTGTGGACGCCTTATAACAGGCCCGCTGATGATATGAAATGTAGGCAGGAGTATGTTGAGAAATTGCATAAAGGGTTTGCCAATATTAATTAAATATATCAGTGTATCATCTGAGATCCAATTAAATGTAACATTTTGTCTATTATATGGTGATTGTAATAAAATAACTGGATAATTTCAGATGCATATATTCAATAGACTGGACTGATCTGACACGTTACAACAACCGAACACACAGGTTAACCATAGAGTAGGTTACAATACCATTAAGACCATAGATTATAATTATTAATCGATTACTATTTTACTATAGCATTGTTTACTTTGTCTTCCTAAAATTATAGCAATTTATATAACAATTATATAACAATCGAGTTGAAAGGCTTGTATTTTTAGAATTATTTTCTAATAAGCATTGTACATATCGTTTATATTTTGAATTATATTGAAATATATATTCTTTAATTGTTTTTTTACTTTATCTCCTTTAATTGTCCATCCTTAACCATGGCCACAGTGATATTTATTCATTATTATTGTTTCATATATTTTATACAAAACATTTTCTAATGTGAATTTATTCTGATTTGACTTTAGTAAGTATTAATTGCTTTGATTGTTAGGATTGGCTTCGCACTGAAGCTTGTGATGAGCAGACAATGGCTAAGTTTAAAGAAACTACACGAATATAGTTTTTAAAAAGATTTGAACTTCACGTGTGACACTTAAAAAGCAGTTTTGTCACGACAGTTTGACAGAACACAAAAAGAATCACATTTCCAAATTGCAAAGTGTAACATGTGAATATGTACGCAAAGACATAATATAAACATGTGAGAGTTGCCGCAACACATCGTAACTATCTAAGGTTAGATGGGGTTTTGCTCATTTTTGGCTAAATTTGACCATTTCAGGACTATGGTACTGACAAGCATTTTTTAATGGTAAATTAGCCACGCTTTACAATTAGCTTCTAAGTTGTATCTAACTAGAAGTATACACATTCTTCTTAAGCCGGCATAATGATAGCGACCTTGAGGATTAAGTTTGATGAGAGAACTAATTTTACTTTGACGATTTGCATAAAATGCCATCACAGAGTTTAATATCTAATAATATAAAATATATATTGCAAATAATCAGCAACATTTGGTGTCAGAAGTAAACGACAATGATTACAAGGAGCAAGGCAAAAATTGTAATAGATTTGAGTCCTAATAAAAAACTGAAAAGCAAAATTGAATTTTTCCTTTACACGGACTCAAATATAAAAATATATTGCAAAATAACCAACAATAGTTACCGTTCAGGTTTCAGGTAGACAGGGAACACTATTTTGCTTGAGGTATAGGTATTGTATATGCGTGTTTGTGTTATAATAAAAAGGTCCTTTATTCGCAGATACATTCAAGATGGCGGACGAAGTAAAAGTGTTTATGTTATTTGGTCTTTGGTACTTATTCATCGCATACAACTATTTCATGTAAGTACACACTTGTTGCTAGTATTGAGTTTTGTTATTAAAAGCGAATAACCCGCGAATTGATGGTTTATGTTGGTATATAACAGCCATTCTCAAAATGGAGTTCCGCGGAACCCTAGGGCTAAAATACTGCAAAAAATACCTACCAAAGGGAGATTATAATGTTACATTTTCATATTCCAACTAAATATTAGGTAATTACATTGCAATATGATTATTCATGAATACTTATAAATTAGCTTTTTATAATTATTTCCTTCGCCAAAAAAGTTTGAGAACCTATGGTATATAACACCATATTTGTAAGTATAAAATATTTGTAAGTGTCGAGGCATGTGATTTAGGTCTCTCGAAATGTAGGTCAGGCGGCTGGGTCTTACGTAACCTGAGTGGTGGAGATCCCTCTGGCGCACCTCCCTCTGCGTCAGTGCTTTGGAATACACTCAGAATGGAATTTGTATTTTATTGAGCATATTAATAATGTGCTTTATTATTCTATCACTATAATAAAGTTGAACATTGAGTTTTCACGGAGGTTATACACCTTGAATTATCTAAATATATATAACTCAACAAAGATGACTGACTGACATAGTGATCTATCAACGCACAGCCCAAACCACTGGACGGATCGGGCTGAAATTTGGCATGCAGGTAGATGTTATGACGTAGGCATCCGCTAAGAAAGGATTTTGATCAATTCCACCCCTAAGGGGATAAAATAGGGGATGAAAGTATGTGTAAATCTTCTTAGATTTTAGACTGATTGAACTGAAATTAAAGATTGGACTTACTATGATGAAGACGTCCGCTTAAATAGGACATCTTCATTATTACGCAGACGTAGTTGCGGGCAACAGCTAGTTTTTTCTAATATAATTTTAACATAATTTGAAATAAAATTAGTTTATTAGCATGGGCACTAAAGGCGTGCGCTTGCTCATCGTTAGACTCTATCGTGACTTCGGAAAGGCGTATGACGAGAAGAATACCACAAGAAACTCGTCAATCATAGTCTGTACATAAAATAATTAACAAAAATTGTAAATAACAATTCATAAATCACAAGAATTAAAATTAGATCAGATCCACGGTGCAACCACACAGGTATCAGCCCACAATAATATGAAAATTTGCAAATCTTTACTTTGACAATAGCAAAAAATAATCATTAGAAATAATTAACACTATTCCAGAGATCGTTTCAAAATATATTTTCTTATAAAAAAGAAATTGTCGGGAATGAGTTAGAGTTTAAACACTCGTAGCAGCTATAAGTATATGTATTTTTCATTAAAACCCATAATTGTACGCGAGTGTACAGGAGGGTGTAAGGGTGCGGGGCGAGGGGTTGCAGAGGCTGAGGGGGTGTATTATGCAACGGCTGAAAATCAATGCGTGGTGACCTTTCCTACTGCGCACACTGAACAACTACTTGGAACTGCTTCGTAAAGGGCAGACAGGAATTGCTGATTGCTATAGGTCAGCCATTGTCAAAGTGTGTTCCGCGGAACCCTAGGGCTAAAATACTGCAAAAAATACCTACCAAAGGGAGATTATAAGGTTACATCTAAATATTCCAACTAAATATTACGTAATATTACATTGCAATATGATTATTCATAAATACATATAATAAATCAGTTTTTTATAATTATATTAAGGCTTTTTCCTTCGCAAAAAAGTTTGAGAACCGCTGCTATAGGTTTATCTGTATTGAAAGACATTTTGATGTGATTAAAAACGTTATTGCAAATAAAAATAGAATGAAATGGCTGTAAATGTTTTCGAAACGATTATTGCCGCTCGCTGTTTGTGATTCCGCTCGTTTGAATCGATGCCAAACGTTCGCAATAACAACACCACTCTTCCATGTCGCTATCACATTGATAACTCATATTGTTATCTCTCCTTTCAAGACACATTATCAGTTCTAACAAAAAGACACGTACAATTTGATAATATACATTCTGCATCGATAACGATTCATATTGACGACCTCTGTCGGGCGTTGTGGGTATCACGCACATTTTATGATAAAATATTTAATTTGAGATCAGGAAATAGCGGGTTTATATATATATTTAATTTTGTTATATTAATAATGGCCTTAACTGGAGTCAAATGTAAAAAAACATCTTCATAATTAGGTTCACTGTTTTCACAAATACAATCCTCTTTTTTAATTACAAGGCGATTAATAGTTTAGCTGAAAAAAAATGTCTTTCTAATATAATCAATCACATAAAATCGTTTTTACTTACTCGAGTTGTATCGCTCGAGTCCCGTATAGCATTGCATTGATGCTCGAGCGTAGTTTGATTTGAGCTGATAATACTTGGGTAATGAATCTACACTCAAGTGCGATTGTAGAGTAAAAACTAAAATCCTGTTTCAAAATATCATTGTTTGAAACATTAAAACATTAATTGTGCTCGCGTTAAGATTGTAAAACTAAAAAATTATCAAAAGTATTATAATGATGATAATATATTTGCAATTTATATCTTATTGTTATTATTTTTTATATACAGACAATGATTGACGAGTTTCTTGTGGTCTTCTTCTCGTCGTACGCCTTTCCGAAGTCACGGTAGAGTCTAACGATGAGCAAACGCACGCCTTTAGTGTCTATGCTAAGACACTATTTTGATTTCGTTCTTTTTCATGGTCACGAGTTACCACAGTGGTGCCCTGGCGTGTTATAACGCATGTTTACGATGCATTCGCATATTCGTGATATCTTGAACCGCGTAATGCCAACTACATACGGTGGATGCAGCAAATAATATTAGAATTTTCACAATTTACAAATGAGATAATAATATATTTTGTCATTTCTGTTGCCATACAATATTACATGTTTAAACAAGACACTTAAATGCAAAATAAATATTTAAAAACATATGCAAATATTTTTTTGAAAAATAATTCCCAATGTGAATAAGAAATACCCATTTGTCAATGCATTTGAAACACTTTATTTTCAAGCATGAGCGTAGCCAGCCATGGGCTCAGGGTGGGGCAGCAGTCTAAAATAATATGGAACTAGCAAATACCCGCGGTCTTATCCCAGATTTTTTTTCATACAAAAAGGTTATACCTACATCCTATAGCACCCTGTATCTGTATGTATAATTCGAATTATCCAAAACAAATAATTGGTTTTTTATACTTGTCCCGCCGTGGCTACGCCCATGTATTCAAGCCTTTTTTGTCAAATTTCCGTAATTATTCCGTAGTGATTAGTAGCAAGGATAGTGAATGACATTGGTCTGGTTATGGCGGTGGAATACCCTCGTGGCAGCAGACAGTGCGTTGCCAAACAAGTGCACTATACGAACGCATCTGCATTGGCATGATATAGTTGGCAATGCATTTTATATTCCTCTGTTTCGAGTTTCACTAAAGATTATTAAATAAATTTAACTTCTAACTTTGGTAAACAAACATTATTTAACCCAGTGGTTGTAAAACTGGGGGTCGCGAGAAGCTTTCATAATTGAAAACACTGCAAATGTAAAAATTAAGATCGAGATCCTACGCAAGTTTAGGAACTACTGTTCTAACCAAATATATTGTAATCACATTTGACCATGAAATACGAAAATGTGCACAAAAAAAGTATATATGTATATAATATGAGACCAATCAGAAGAACATAATTTATTTAGACACACATAAACAAACAGTTAACAAATCAACACATGAAAGTAACAACTACACTAGACTAGAGAAATAAAGCTAAGTTTGGTAACCTAATAGTTGTGTTAGACATCTGAAGAAAACTATATACATTAAGATTAAATACGAATGCCGTCTGCTGCTCGAGCATAGAGTTATAGGAAAGCCAGGTGCAAAATAGACTTGAGCTTCTTTGGCTTCAGTCAAGATCCGATAATGATGTAGTGAATGGATTAGGCGTCATATTTCAACGTGAACATTTGCTGGGATGAAGAAGTGATCGTCTAATTGTGCTCTTTAATTTGTGAATCACCACTTGTCCCGTGTATTCGCTTCCTCCGGCACGTCCTTGTCAATTGAATACGTCCGTTATTCAATTGAAACATCAATTCCCCACACGACCGACATGGTTTAGGCTGGATTACTAAGTTTTGGAAATAGTAACAAATAATAATGCTAGTGTTGTACAGCATTGTTTGTTAATTGATTTAACCATGCAATTGAATTGTCGTGATGCATCCGAATCAATATCAATTGGAACGGACTTTATCATTTATGAAATCATAAAATTTACAATCGTTATTATATCGAAAGAGTTTTCTAATTGATTCTATTTATAAATGATAACAATAAATAAATAAGTAAGTAAAGTGGAATACATATTTGTATCAGTGGGTCTTGGCTCTGCAGTTGTGTGCGTGACGGCGGGTGTGGGCAGAAGTTCGGGGGGCGGCGGAATTGAATTCAATTGACCATTACTAATTGTAGTGCGCGAACATGTTTAAAAGACTTCGTACGAATATATGTACTTAGCAGGCGTCCTTGTGAGCCATGAATTGTAGCAAACATGAGGAGCCGTTTCCAGCAAACAGTCCCATGACCTTGGCCGTTTCTGTCTTCCGCGTGATTGGTGAGCACGCGACTCGTTCGTACATTTTATATTCATTGGATACTTTGTTCTTTAAATAGACGTTTCATATTATCTATTGCAGCCATTCTCAAAGTGGTGTTCCGCGGAACCCTAGGGCTAAAATACTGCAAAAAATACCTACCAAAGGGTGATTATAAAGTTACATCTAAATATTACATTGCAATATGATTATTCATAAATACATATAAATCAGTTTTTAATAATTATATTGAGGCTTTTTCCTTCGCCAAAAAAGTTTGAGAACCACTGATCTATTTGTTTATTTGAATAATACGAATATCGCGTTCATTTTGCCAAAAGTTTCCCTTTCAGAGCGATTCGCTCGTACGCCTTGCTTATCATTTGCCATTATCAATATTTTGAAGGCATTTTGATATTCGTACAACACGGACAAATATATTACTGCATGAATCGATTTATTTTCTACTAGCTTTTACCCGCGGCTTCGCTCGCATTTAAGTCATTAAATAAGTATCAGAGGTAATTTCAATAGAAATGAATCAATATGATTCCAAACAGCTGAAACTATAGTCAGTTGGAAACTATAGTAAAAAATAATTTATATATTTTTGATAAAAAGTATCATATCTTATTTCTAGTACATCCAACAATATGTGTACAAAGTTTCATGATGATTGGTTAAGTAGTTGTTGCGTGAAAACGTAACAAACAAACTCACATTCACATTTATAATATTAGTAGGGATATAGGGTGTTCCAAAAGTAATTTTAAACTTTCTTTTAAAACACCCTATATCTGCTCGCATCACATGTGCCTAAGTCGCACGGAAACCGCCGCAGCTGCTATCGCCACAAGCATTGAATTATTAATAGGAAATATGACTTCTATATGAGACTGGACGCACTTGAGGCCGGCATAGCGGTGGGGTGGCATTGAGTTGGAGCGTATTATTTGTTGTAATAATGATATTCGTTCCCACGGCCGATGAAGGCCGATGAGCCTCGTTGGCTACATTGTTCATATTATGCGTTTTGGGTGTGACCATGCGGAAAAGTTGCAAATGATTTGTACCAATTTGACTTTTAGTACTCTAGACCAGTGATTCTCAACTATTGTGCCAGGAAATTCTACAAGTGTATCTCCAAATTTTAGGTATATAATAATGTTATTTAAAAAAAAATTTTTTCTCTGTGTTCCACAACAAAAAAAAAATGTTGAGAATCACTGCTCTAAACAATACCGTGGCGTGGCAACCATTGTGCCATTTGAAGGTAATAAAGGCTGTTTCGTATTTCAATCTAAACTAAATTGATACGATTTCGTCGTCGTGATTTCCTACAATATGAAGGAAGACAACATTTCACAATTTATTTATTATTCACCATACTATTTACTCCCCAAAGGTTGGTTGTCACTATAGAGTGATAAGCCCGCCTTTTGTTCCAACTTTTCTTTCATATCCCTATCCCTACTAATATTATAAATGTGAATGTGAGTTTGTTTGTTACGTTTTCACGCAACAACTACTTAACCGATCATCATGAAACTTTGTACACATATTTTTGGAGGTAGGTACTAGAAGTAACATAGGATACTTTTTATTAAAAATAAAATTTCTATAGTTTTCAATTGACTATAGTTTCAGCTGTTTCGATTTTTTCTATATTTATTTTTATTTCCGTCTGTCATTTTTATATATGCAATATAAAACTATTTGAATTTTTGAGGTTAGGTGTCATTATTGTGGTTAGATGTCACTTTATTACAGAAGTGTGATAGGCATTGTCTGTTGACTGAAATATGAAACATCATTAAACTTCATAGTACTTTATATCTTCATTATTACGCAGACGTACAACAGCTGGTATGTAATATTTTATTCAAGTGCAGTGTAGTAGTATTATTTTATTATAATAACCGTCGCAAACGCATCAACTGCAAACTGAATCTCTGCATGTGGATGTTGACAGAAATAGAGAGAATGCCGTTTTCGTCTCTGCTATTGCCTTCCTCACATCCCACATATAAAGTTTCAGCCACATCCCACCATATATGGAGCTCCCTGGGACACTATCCGGGAATAGTATCCAATACACACGGGTGTTAAATATTACTTCGTATATTAAGGGATTCGTTTATTATTGAACTTAACATAGGAAGACTTTGCAATAGGAATGCTATTATAATGTTATAGAAATATACTAGCTTTTACCCGCGGCTTCGCTCGCATTTAAGTCATTAAATAAGTATCAAAGATCGTTTCAATAGAAATGAATCAATATGATCTAACCTCTAAAATTCAAATAGTTTTATACTGCATATATAAAAATGACAGACTGTCAATTGGAAACTATAGTTAAAAATATATTTTTTTTTTAATAAAAAGTATCCTATGTTACTTGTAGTACCTCCAAAAATATGTGTACAAAGTTTCATGACGATCGGTTAAGTAGTTGTTGTGTGAAAACGTAACAAACAATCTCACATTCACATTTATATAGTAGGGAGAATAAATTAGATTGAATATCAAATAACGAATATTTATTTTCTAATTTTTTCGGTTGACATTATTTTTGTGTGTATGCGTGTGTGTAAAATTGGTTACGTTCAGAGACAGCACGCAAATAGTGCACCAACGCATCGTCCGCGTTGCAACAAATAATAAAAAGCATTGCACATTAGTACGGGCTATATTTACACCGTGGCTGTTCTGTCGTCAGGCAAGTTCTGCTTTGTTCTATATTAGAAAGATAAGTTACTAGCTATGACATGTAAGAGAATTATTCTCTGAATGTTCGTCAGCTAATTGCATGTGCTCTAATCAGACTGAAAATAAAACCAAATTTATTGCTACAAATCATAGATAAACAATATTTAAGGTTTATTTATTATTAAACTAGCTTTTACCCGCGGCTTTGCTCGCATTTAAGTCATTAAATAAGTATCAGAGATCATTTCAATAGAAATGAATCAATATGATTTCAACCAGCTGAAACTATAGTTAATTGGAAACTATAGTAAAAATTTATTTATTTATTTTATTAAAAAGTATCCTATGTTACTTGTAGTACCTCCAAAAATATGTGTACAAAGTTTCATGATGATCGGTTAAGTAGTTGTTGTGTGAAAACGTAACAAACAAACTCACATTCACATTTATTGTATTAGTAGGGATTATTATGACATTAGTATGTAAGTGGACAATGCCAGTATACAGCAGCTGAATCAAATTGATTGTAATAATTTATTTCATTTATATTTGTATTTGTATTGACGAGTATTAGCGTTCTATTGGAGTCGAATTACTAAAAGTAAATTGATTGTTTGATCTGATAATATATGTGTGTGATACGCATTGATATGTGCCGCTTGACATCTCTGTCAGCTGTCTTCTCCTATCGGTGTTGTTTTTGACAGACAATGAAGTGACATAATCCGCAGCGGAGATCGCAAATAACAGAATTATGATTGGTCGAGTGCCGCCAGTGACGGCCGACTGTTTTTATGTGGAACGGAGACCTTGGGAGAGTCATGTGATCGATTCGACGCAACTGCAACTACTATTGATTTTTTGTCTTATATTTTATTTTAAAAAATAGGAAAAACTACAGATTACAAGTTAAAGAACATAATAAATACATACACCCCTACTAATATTATAAATGTGAATGTGAGTTTGTTTGTTACATTCTGTACACATATTTTTGGACGTACTAGAAGTAACATAGGATACTTTTTATTTTGTAAAAATATATATTTTACTGTAGTTTCCAACTGACTATAGTTTCAGCTGGTTGGAATCATATTGATTTATTTTCATTGAAATGATCTCTGATACTTATTTAATGACTTAAATGCGAGCGAGTCCGCAGGTAAAAGTTAGTAATATATAAAAATAAACATAAACTTATAATCCTATTAAAATACAACCATTAAAACAATAGTTATCTTGCTAGTTAGTAAAAATATCAAATTCATCCGAGATGTCGTAATGAAATGAAATGAATTGAAATGAAATTCGTTTATTAGCATAGGCACTATCGTCAGTATCTATAATGGCTTCGGAAAGGCGTATGACGAGAAGATGACCACAAGAAACTCGTCAATCGTAGCCTGTACATAAAATAATTAACAAAAAAAAACTGAATTTTCATTCAGAAAAAAAGTAAATAACTTTACATAAGTCACATAATTCTCAATAATACATAATTTATATAATAAACATAATATTAATACGTAGCGGATTGTTTCTCGACAGCAAACGGTTTATGAAACAATCCATTCCGTCGCTGTGAACGTTGGGGTGCATGAAATTTAACTTTTTCATATCCCTGACGCTATTATTTTAAAATTGTAGTAATTCTTATTGTATATTATGAAGTCAGCATACGTATTTTGTTGGTGACAATTGTCTCCTTTAAGAAATGCATATATATGTGGCGGTCGATTCTACAAGCCGAAAATACTTATTTAAGAAGATTTGAGGTTTTGACGTTTAGTCTGTCAGTGTCATCTTTCTTGTTTCTTCCTGTCTTTTTATCGCCACAATGCATTGTGATAATTGTATTTTTAATCCATTTTAATCCACTTTATTATTTCACACAAGTTTTACTAAATATGTTATAGCGTATCTACTCCATTAGGCAATAATGCTTGTCAGTTGGTAGTGGGTTGTGGGTGTTTGTGGTATAATGAGTGAACACATACCAATCCCACTCTCAGACGGAAACCACATTTTAGTGTCTAACTTTAGTCTAGCAATGTCTAGATTGTGTGGGATGTTATTTATAGAATGTGGCTTAGGTCTTACGCGGTCAATGACCCTATGTATAGGGGATAGGCAGAGCAGATATAATTTTTTTATATATTTTATTTATTTTTGTTTTATTCGTTAATTATGTGCAAGAAGTTTATTTTGTGTTTTTTTTTATTCAAGGTATGTTTTTTGTTGTTTTTTTTTTGTGTTCCACAAATACATTTTATTTAGGATATTTTGTAATAATATTAATGAATGAACGCATTACGCTTACAGGGAGAATTTACCGCAGGAGCGTGAAAGGGATTCCAAGAATGCCAAGCAAGAAGGAGCAAGAAAGCCTGTTGAAGAGCCTCCTGCCGCTGTCGAGGCTCCTCTGACGGACGAGGAGATCCACTCCAGGGTGGAGAGCATTGCGGCGGACCTGGGATTAGATGATTGATTAATTAATAATGAGTTGTTTTATTTCGTATTTTGCCAATTAGTTGTAACTCTCTAACGTAAACCATCTTTAGTTTTGTGCAACGCGTGTGATGCATGCTAATGTAGGAAAGCTCTTTCGTGAGTGCGAGCAGTCGGGGGAACTGAAGTAAGCAGTCTGTCTGCGTTTGCTATTATTCGCAAATCCTCGAGCGTGCAAATTGTTTTAAATTACTATTAAAAAACAAGGTCTCAAGTGCTACTCACACACGGTTAGAGCAACTCTTATTGCAATGTTAATAAGGGTTATGTTAGTATGTCTGTCATAATTTGCATCATCGACATTAGCAATGATTGTCGGTCTCTTAGCACGTCTGCATCCTTGAGATCATTGTTAGCATTGCTCTAAGAATGAAGTGCCTGTCTGCGTGTCACATGCGCAAGCGCAGCACTCCAGGTATAATAGTAATAATTCGTATCATATGAGCGCTTGACTCGTGAGTACGTATAGCCAGCTCTGCTCGGTGTTCCAGGGACGAACTGCCGCTCGGAGATAAGAAAAAGAGAAAGAAGAAGAAGAAGAAGACGTCGAGGTCTTCGAGCAAATCTAGTAAATCGAAGTCTAGTAAATCGTCGCGGTCATACCACGAGCCGCCGTCATATCAGCGATGTTAATTTGGTACCTCTTGCAATAATATCACTATCAGTATCCGCGCGGTCCAACGAATGCGCCACAGATTACATTGTATCCAATTGCGGCGGAGTTATAAAGAGATGGTTTACGTTAGTATAGTTAGCACATTGCCCTCTTTCCAATCGCACAAGCTGGGTTGCCGATGGAGTGCGTCACCTGTGTGTTCTTTTGCAGCAGTGCGACGCCGCGCCTGCCCAACCCCAACGCCACCTCCTCCCAGACCTCGCAGACCAGCGGCGAGGTGTGCGACATCAAGGCCTGCATCGCCAAAGGGAAGAAAGACAACAAATAACATGGTAACGCACTATTGACTGTTTTTTGCATTTTGAAATGTAAACCGCTCTGGAAAATCCCCTTTATTATTGTAATAAATATTGTATATTACTCAAACAATGTGGATTTATAATCTCGCATAAGAAGCTATTATATTAATAGAATTTGCATCATCTCGCATTGTTCCTGCCTCGAATTCGGTTAAAGAGGAACGAAAACTGACAGGTGCAAGTTATTAGTACTTAGTAGTTATTATACAGAATCGATTTATATGTCGGTCCCGTAATATATATCATAGGATAAATAAAAAAATCAATATATATCCTTTAATAAACCAAGGCTAAGTCAAAATTGTATGATCATCTTTCTGGATGGTCCTACAATCAGACTGAGCAGTTTATTGGGAATGTTGGGAGCGAATTTGATTCGTGTTAGATTTTGGATATGTTCTGATGATATATATATTTATATATATATTTATATTCTAACAGTTTTGTTTATATATATTCTCTATATATCTCATACATGTAGTTCAGTAACTGGGGTACCTACTAGCACAGGATTTCGAACCTAGTACAGGTGTCCTTGCTATTTTTATGTACTAAATTTCTTTACTATATAGTAAACTATTTATTATTATTATTTTAGTTAGTCTAATATCCACTAGAAATGTTTAATTGTAATTTCAATCAACCGAAAGCACACATCCATGACGCAAAGAAAATGTTGGAATGCTACCAACATCTTATACAACATCAGCATTGTTGATATTTCGACAATTCGTGTTATATACGTTATAAACTATTATTAGGTATATGTACATGAATGTTTATTTTAATTTTAAAAAATAAATTTGATATAACGAAATAAAGATCAGATAAAAAACTAGCTATGGAAAAATAAACGCAGGTCTATAATGAATTGCCGCAGACATATAATGGGTCTGATTGTAATGGTGTTGTAAATATTCTAGTATAATACGATATAGTCTATGTACAGAAGTAATCTTTATTTCTTCATAATTCCTTACATTACATTCATTCTATTCTACTATGCCTATACAATAGTATATTATATTACCTATATCTACGCCGCTGTAATATTATTTGTAAATTTTATATGGAGTGCAGTGCATCTAGGACGAGCCGAAATCTGGTGCTTTGTAATGGTGTTGTCAATATTCTAGTATAATACGATATAGTCTATGTACGTTATGTTTATTTATAAATTTTATAGAAGTATCTCAATTTAGTGAATTTATTCGAGTAATTAATGTTAACTTACTACATTCAAGTTTAAATTTTAGAATTGGTCACATTTTCAACTCTGTATAGATTTTTATTTAAAGAACGTCTAGCATCGATGGAGGCATCTCATCTGCATCTGCATCGACCGAAATGCGTGGCCAGGAATGTGCTGCACCCCTCCCCCCCCTCCCCCGTGTCTTCTATTTAAGTGCATTGGGGTCGACGACCGCTGACTCATGCGAGCGCACACACGGATGCCCTTTTAAGACATCACAGATTGCTTTATTATGTCTTATGTAGTTAATTAATTCAATTGTAATATTTTATTTATTCATTTATAAAGCCTACCTACATTACTTTAGGACTACAAATTATAAAAAGGTCTACAAAGTTTCATGATGATCAGTAGTTGTTGCGTGAAACGTAACAAACAAACTCACATTCAATTATATATTATAGGATGGTACCTACATATTATAAAAAAGAGCACTATTATACAAACTAAATGAAATTTTAATTATAAGATAGGACGGCATGCTCAAGGTGATAAAGGGATAGATACTACACTACTAATAAAATTACAAAAATACATACATACTAAATAGATTTAAGGAAAAAAAAATATGAAAAAATATTTCAACACTAAGATTTTTTTTATAAATTGGAGCTTTTATCTGACAAGACATATCAGCCCCATCGTGTCTTACTTAAATCTACAAAACTCAAAATGAAAGGAGAGGGAGCCGCCGATGAACCATCTTGCAGAAATCCCAACACACATCCGATATCAGTTCAGCCAGAATGGTCTGCGCTAAACCGACATCCAGCCCGCAGACTCTGTGCTACATTAATATTTGAAATAGTAAATTAATAATATAGTATCGTATTGTATTATTTCCAGATGTGAGAATGGCTTCGCCGAAGAACCCACAGCAATATATCTACAAACAAAACCAATTAACTCGAAAGTGTAATTTGTTAAATGAACTTTGAACAATAAAGATAATTAAAAAGTAATTGTTTAATATTTTATTTTGTTTCACGAAAGTAACGGGACTAAGGATTACCTCAGAGCAGATAAAGAATTTAAAAAATATATTTTAGTCATACGGAATCTTAGATACCAAATATATGATTCATATACGTGTATGGAAAATTGAAAAATGATGTAATCTTATGAAACAAAGATATATAAGTACTTATAGCATTGTGTAGACCATTATTAAATGCATTTTAGATATATATTGATGCAGGTCCAGGTCCAATGCATAGGCACAGAAAACTTAACATTCAAATTCATTTATTTACCATAAATATGGTTCGTAACATGAGTTTTAAAATAATGTTAGTAGTATCACATGTTTTTAAACATTGTCTGTGACATGCAAATAATTCATTGCTATAATGGAAATGTCTAAATTAAATTTCAACTTATATAAATTCACCAATTAAATAGTAGGATTTGTTTATTAAAAATACGTTGAGATTTGTGTTAACACAATTTTTATAAACACGTGTCTTCAGCGCTGCTTGGTAAATGTCAGCATTGTTCTAGTGAGGCGAAGTAAAGGGTGTTTGTTTTGTTCGATATTAATTATTGTTTACAAATGTTAAAACATAATAAAAGTTACATTGTACATATTGAGGATATGCGGATAGAAGTTAGGATTCTTCTTCTTCTTTGGATACAGGCAATCCCAGACGCATCCGCCCGGGATAATTTTCCAGACAAGCCAAATAGCAGCGACGATTAATAGATCAACAACTAAGTATACAATAAATAATAAATGATAAACTAACCTACAATTTAATATTATTACGAGCTATAAAACTACACAAAATATCAATGAAATCATCATCAGTACATGAAAGAATGGAGTTTAATGATGAATGATGAGGAAGAATGTGGGACAATGGATATGACCACTTAGGACAGTCAGAAAGTTAGGGCTGTGTTGGTGAGACACCAACCGGGCCTAGCTGCTAAGATCTTGGCAAAAACAAACATTGTCAAGGTCAACATTTAAAAAATACGCTAAACCATTTGTAACTAAATAAAATATATTTCTCTTATTTTATACTTCTTCTTCTTTATTAATGGCCTCAGATGTCTAATGAAGACAATTCTGCCAATGTCGAGTATTCGGGCAGAAACCCAATAAAAAATTACAAAATTTTAATTCACACGTAAAAAAAACCTATTTTATAATATTTAATGTAGAATGTGTTCTAAGTTTTGTTTTTTTTTAAATAATAGTATAAGAGGAAATGTCGTCTTAAATTTTTAAACATTTTTAGTGATGTGAACTTTTTGAATAATGATTAAAGATTATTTAAAGAAATATAATTTGCCTCGCGTTAGTTTTTGTAAAGCTCGAAAATAATCGCGAGCAGTGAGAATAGGAGAGGAGGCAAAATAGGGGGAGCGACGACGTTAGGTTATGCAATGAAAGTGGAAAATAACAAACTTGACATTGGCGGCCGCAGTGCGATGTAGTGCCATGGTTGGAGCAAGGCCAACAGAAAAAACTGACCAGCAACATTACGATAATAGAACGTCTACTTGATATATGCTTCATTTTTATATTTTGTTCGAATCGTTATTCTATCAATTACAATAAATAATGACTAATAGCTTGTCAGCTGAATGTAATCTAATCAGTGATGCAGCAACGAGCAATTAAAGCTTGCAGCCTTCATCAGTGATCATATTTCATGGAAACGCAGTCCGGGGTGCCAAGTTTGTTCTGTTTTAATTCAAATTGAGTTTGTGCGATACCAATTGTGTAATAAGCCTTGAGTGGATCGGGTTGGCGGGTCTGCAGGCAGCCACGTCAGCAAGGCCAAGGTTGGCGGAGGAAGGGCTGCGGGCGGCGCGGGGATCGCCGGCTCGACGTTCCGCACTCTCCCGCTGCGAGCATTCTGCACCTAGCAGTCGGCTCTGACAGTCGTGCGAGCGCAAGGTAAGCGCCTGACCACATCGACACTCTTGCACGCATCCGATCCCAGTTACGCCGCACGCACACTTTGTCATAGCAACCCTTTTAAATTATTCCAAGTGATATTAGCGTAGATTAGTTCGAGTGCAACACTTTGATGATAACATGTCGAGGAATCCACGTGAGAAGCATTCCAAGTGCATTCGCAATCGTCGGCAGTCGCGCGACCGGGGCAGGTCTCCCGGCAAAAAGTTTTGAAAGAGGCGGGAAGGCAGGACGCCGCCGCGTGCGAGGTGCGTGCCGCGTGTCGCGCATCGATCGCACCCTCACCCTATTGGCGACTCCCGGTTCCCTTCCCTTGCAATCATTCGGACTAAACATCATTCCATCATTGCATTTAGTGTTCTACATTCCATTTGCTAATTTGCAGTAGTTTCGCGTGTTTTAGTGCATGTTCTTAGATATTTGTTTGTAATTAATATATCAGTGACAATGGGCGGTTGTGCAACGAAAGAAAACAAAGGACATAAGCCGGCCAGCGAGGCTGACGGGTGCGTATTACGTCTAAATAGAACACCGGCGAACGACTTCCCTCTATTCCTCATTCCGGGATACTCTGTGTTATTTGCGTTGTTATTTCACGTATTGTTTTTGCAAACCTCGTGACTCAATGTATTTCAATTTCCAGTAATGACTGGTGATAATCTCACAATGTCATACTTGTTTGTGTATAGGTACAATGCGAGTGTTGCGATTAGCAGATATGTGCAATGTTACGGGGTTCAACCTGGCTTTATCGAGTACTTGTAGCAGCTACTTCGATAAATTTTAATCACCGCACGAAGAGTATCAAAATCTAACGACGTGGTATCGTTCATTTCATATGTCATAAAATCGATAATACGACGCCGGCCGTAATCAGATGATGATTAGCAAGACCTGATAACGATTATTGGAAATATGTAATGCGTGGTATAATAAGTGGAGGCGTGTGGGTGTTCGCGGTGGACGGCTGCGCGTGGCGGAGTGCCTTCCTCGCGCGCATCGGGCTGACACATCCGTTGGACTTGCGTAGTCAACCCACTTACGTAATACCGGTATAAAATTCAGTGAATTCTTGGGTGTGTTCCTACAATACGATACCACTTAAAACAAAGAGGACTATTTAACGTTCTTTTAATAATATTAACATCAATTATGAACTATAATAAATTGAAGTTTACGATTCCGGCCGTCGTGTGCGGAGGCGCTGTTATAGCATACTTCATAAAGCGGTTTGTATTTTTTTAAAGAACGTCATTTAATACGAAACGCATTTGCTTCGTTCGCATTAATTATGAAGTAAGAAGATAATAACAAGAACTTTGTCGATGTGGCGATTTACACTCAAACCGCGCAATTAGGTTTTTAGTTAATCGTTCAGCTTCAATTCAATACATCGCTTAATCATAATTAACAAAAAACAATCGTGACTATAAACAAAATTAATCGATTCACGAGTTATTACGCACATCACTATTATTTTGAATTTTGTGTTTTGAATTCCATTGCGACGCCATATTGCGGGAGGCGTTTTTCATTTTGCAATATTTGTGCAATTTCCCAATCGGTCTCAACTCCTGATATTTAATTATCAACAACAATATGTGTACTCGAGCTACATGTGCGGCTTTAAAAGCGTTAGGTTTTTTTAAATGCTGTTTTTGTTATTTTGTTAAATATAAGTTTAGTAATTGTAAATTGGTGCAATGTTACAGTAAATCTGCAGCAATGGTCGACGCCGCAACAATGGAGAAGTTGGAGGCTGGCTTCAGCAAGCTGCAGGCCTCGGACTCCAAGTCGCTTTTGAAGAAGTACCTCACCAAAGAGGTTTTCGACAACCTCAAGAATAAGAAGACATCTTTCGGATCTACGCTCTTGGACTGCATTCAGTCAGGTAGGCATGCAGGCAACAAACAGCACAATTGTTAGCCCTACTTTATCAAAAACACAATCATTGATAACATTAAAGTTAGTGCCTTTATCAATAAGATAAATGGAGTATTTGAGTAGTGGGTGTGCAGCTTTATGAGGAATTTTTAAGTAACTGTAATTTCGTTCTTCTCAGGTGTTGAGAACTTGGACTCCGGAGTGGGCATCTACGCACCTGATGCTGAGTCGTACTCTGTCTTCTCTGATCTCTTCGACCCCATCATAGAGGACTATCATAATGGCTTCAAGAAAACTGATAAGCATCCTCCCAAGAACTGGGGTGACGTAGAGACCCTCGGCAACTTGGACCCTGCAGGAGAGTTTGTTGTCTCCACCCGTGTGCGTTGCGGACGTTCCATGGAGGGCTACCCCTTCAACCCCTGTCTCACTGAGGCTCAATACAAGGAGATGGAACAGAAGGTCTCCTCGACCCTGTCCGGCCTAGAGGGAGAGCTCAAGGGGACCTTCTTCCCCCTCACTGGCATGTCCAAAGAGACCCAGCAGCAGCTCATTGATGATCATTTCCTGTTTAAGGAGGGAGACCGCTTCCTCCAGGCAGCCAACGCCTGTCGTTTCTGGCCCTCTGGCCGTGGTATATACCACAATGAGGCCAAGACCTTCCTTGTGTGGTGCAATGAGGAGGACCATCTGCGTCTCATCTCTATGCAGATGGGTGGAGATCTCAAGCAGGTGTACAAGAGGCTCGTGACGGCCGTCAACGACATCGAGAAACGCGTTCCATTCTCCCACCACGACCGCCTCGGCTTCCTCACATTCTGCCCAACCAACTTGGGAACTACAGTGCGCGCCTCCGTGCACATCAAGCTGCCCAAGCTGGCGGCCGACAAAGCCAAGCTGGAGGAGGTCGCGTCCAAATACCATCTGCAGGTCCGCGGCACTCGCGGCGAGCACACGGAGGCAGAGGGCGGCGTCTACGACATCTCCAACAAGCGCCGCATGGGCCTCACGGAGTACGAGGCTGTCAAGGAGATGTACGACGGCATCGCTGAGCTCATCAAGCTCGAGAAGTCTCTGTAGATCTCTGCACATAGCTTGTATTATTATTTAACGTGTATTGGATGTCGCCGCGCGCGTCGGAGGGCGACTCTAGTCAGTCGAGGCTGCCCGCCGGCTGCTCTTCATTTGGTAACTATCTTTTCTATAAGGTAATAGAAAATAAAGACAGCTAGTGTTAAGTCCATCCACTTGTTTTACTTCACATACACCCTTGAGTTGCGCTGGTATCAATTATCATTGAGTTATTGCTTAGATCCCACGAACGATAAACCGACAAGTACCTTAAAAAATGGGGCAATCTAAATTCGTTTATCATTGAAGTATATCTAATAAAAATGATTGTTTATTGCTTAAGCGATACCCTGTTATCGTAATAAAACTAAATTCGATTTGCACACGATCACCCCTTCCAATTACAAGAAATGGGGTCATTGCATACCCGAAAGAACGAATTCTCATCCATAGACTTGCCCAGCGTATTTTTAAGTAAGATTTGCCTCTAAAATTCCACACATATGCATTTTCACGTAAGTGGCTCCATCTATTGGAATCTCATGAGAATTATAAAGTTGTGAAGAGAAGCATTTTCCCACCTAACGCAAATGTGTTCGGAACTCACAGCCGTTCATTTAACCCTTTCCGCTCGAATGCCGATAGTGTAATACTTCTTTTTGCGGATAATTTTTATTTTGAAAAATACCATACCAAAAGGGATTATAAAGATTAGAATTATAATATAGTATCCTGTAATTACTCATAAAATAAAGTTTATCAAATAAGAAACAATCAATTTATTTTACAAATACGAAAAACCCAAATAAAAAAAAACGCAATTTTAGCGTGGAGCTGGTGGAATAAAATGAAAAAAAGGGTTAATATAAGACTTCAAACATTATCTAAAATGAAGATTATACTTTCATTAGCGCCATCTGTGAGCGCGTAGCGGAATTAATACAAACACCACAGAAATAAGACAAACTAAAAAAGGCAACACTGATCAGATTGAGAATAAGTTCAATGCAAATAAAAACATTTCAATTTGTTCATGATATTTATTAGTAACACAAATAGGCGGGAACACACCAATGATGGTTTAATCATCTGAAAACACTAAACTCTACAGTACATATTACAATCACAAAAAAAATGCATTAATGAAAGAAATACATTTCAGCTTTAGTTCAGTGAAAATCTATAGGGAGATTGCAGCACTCATTTTCAGATTATTTGAATAAATTACACAATTAGTTTTCATTAGTATCCGTAGTGCTTTCTTCGGTGCTCTCCTCTTCGCTGGACTCCTCCGTGCTCTCGTCGTCGGATCTGGAACCCCGTGCGGCTTTCTTCGCCATCATTTCCTTGTATTGCTTAACAGTAACCTTACGAGGAACAATCTCGCGCAAAAAGTCTAATGTGTCGTCCTCCTGCACGATTTCTGCTATATTCTTGTAATCTAATGTATTATTAGTGGTTACTTTGAATGCCCGTTTTGCTAAATCTATTATGAACATCTCCTGAAACCAAAAATATAATAAAAACATTTTTGTTCGAGGTTAAGACCGGTCAAAATAAATAAACAGCTCCACCGACCGTTACTTTAGTCACTAAGTACAGCGGCTCAGGGCCCACGGCTTCCACTTCTGGCGAACTCTTCATTATTGTCTTCACTCTTGATATAGGTAAGTGTAAATCCCTCGTTTTTTGATCACTTTTCGTCGACGACATCGCGGAATTCGTTGAACATTTACGATAATAGGAACACAGATGACAGACCACAGAATACACAGAAACAACCTTGACAGCTACTTGAGATATTGCTAGACGAAAAATAATATTTCAAAAGAATTACGTTTTTTTCGTATCTATATAGCAATTTGTTTATAAATTCAAGTTATTATGGTTTGAATGTTAAATATAGAATTTATTAACGATTTTAATATTGATAAAATGCGTTTATTTCTTAAATATCAAGAGTTTTTTACATGAATGCGAACCTAGAACGCTCTGAACGCGGTAATTATAAAAAGTATTTACACATATTTTCAGTACATTCACAATAACAATGTTGTTTATATATTTTCCTAAGAACATTAAATACAAGTGTAATAATTACAATAATTCCTTGTGTGAGTCATATTGTGTGTAACAAATAATGTCGTGATTGAGCATTTTCGTAAATAAAATGAATTTTCAACCCACTTTTGCGTCACGCACAAAACTCAAGGCTTTACTTAAGCACAAATATACTATTATCACATAAGGTCAATGCTTGGGAGGAAACAAGCTACATTCTGCATTCGTTTGATCCATTCTAGTGCCGGCGACCGCGGAGAGCGGCGGGAGGGCGATCGCGCGAAAATGACCATCTATAGCAAAATAGTTCAAATTATTTTAGTTAGTGTTTAAATGTGCACATTATTATTATAACAGGTAATTATATTTTATTAATATTTATGATTCCAAATTTTTATTAATTTTTGCATTTTTCTTTCTGATACATCACCTTCGTCATTGATAGAAGTTGACAGACTTTTTAAATAATAATAATTGACAATTTAATTGTATTTTGAATTGACAGCGAACGGTGGTAAATGCAATTTCAGAGATGAGCACAGCATCAGTTAGGACTTGGACAACTGTAATCGACGTAATAAGCACATGCGGTCCAAAATGATGCTGCGATATGTTATTAAGTTATTATATACTAGCTGTTGCCAGCGACTTCGTTCGCGTAATAATGAAGATATAAAGTACTATGAATTTTAACATGAAAAAGCAGTTATTGTGACATAACTGTAATAGTTAGACATATGGACTTTTTTGTAGATATTGATGTCCTCTATAAAACTGTAGTACATCACTTTGCTCTATTGTCAATAATTTCCGCAGCGTACGCAATGTAATGATTTTTTTCACACTTTGAGTTACATTACTGAAGTTTTCATACGGATCCCTAACGTTTTTGAAAATATTCTATAGCCTATGTTCATCAGGGATAATGTACAATTCTAATGGTAAAAAAATATTTCAAATCGGTCCAGTAGTTTTGGAGCCTATTCAATACATACAAACAATCATATGTTTCCTCTTTATATAATAGTATAGATGTACATATAAAGTAATTTTAATATAAAAGAAAATATATACAAAAATATGTTATTAAAAGATAAAACTTATACAAAATGAATTAACAATGTGTCTTTTATTTATTGTAAATAAAAATATATTAAAATAATTGGAATATTAATATTATATATCGTAATATTATTATTATTATTAAATTCATTTATTTGTAATATTTTGCATTTTAAATCATATTTAGAGGAACAGAAGAAAAAATAAACAAAACAATTAGTTTGGAATACATTAGGTAATGCTTAATAAAAACAATAATAATAATATAAATGAAAGATGGTTGTGTGTATGTTCGTGTGCTTATATACTTGGGTACTAACTTTATTTACATGTAAATTAAGTGAGAATGTACCTACTAATACTAACATTGTATTGTAACTATGATTGGTGAATTTTTTGTGATTTCTTCTCGTCATATGTCTTTCAGAAATCTCATAAGTTCTGACTATGCGTACAAGCCTTACGTTAAGTAAATTTCCAGTTTTTAAGCATTGAACATGCAACAATATGCGTACTAAGAGCCCGTCCAACCAGTAATAGTCATTATGTAATGTACGTGTCCATGTCATAAGCGAATGACCCATTTAATTGCATATATACGTGGTCAGAAGTATGTCGTTGAACGCGGAAGAGATTCTGTAACAGAAAAGCCGGCATGGAGGGAGCGACTGTCGAAAAACAATATAATATAAATCAGGGGGGCCAACCTACGGCCCGAGTTCCCTTTTCATTTTTGTGCTATATTATATTTAAAAACAATTATATGTGTGTTTCAAAATTTAAATTACTGACAGCAAATATGAAAGACTAAGTGAAACGTTTTTTTAAACACCTTACCTTTTAAATACGTATTTAATAGCGGCACGCACTGTCAAAATGTAAATAATAATATAAATAATATTTTTTCATACTAATATACATACACAAACATAAGTTGCAATATTTACTAATAGCCAATAGTTGCGAGCGGACATCCTTCCTGGCTCCTTCATTGCAATAATTCACTTCAAAAGCAAACACTTGAAAACCTTAACCTTACGCATTGGGCGATAACGCCTCGCCACGCCGACAGATGTCGCATTCATCGCCTAAATTATTTTACAAACTAGCTGTTGCCCGCGACTACGTCTGCATAATAATGAAGTTTAATGATGTTTCATATTTCAGTCAACAGACATCTGTCGCAAAATCCGTTCTTAGCTATCTACTAACTATAAAACTACCTCCCTGCCAAATTTCATCTTTGTACGTCAAGCGGTTTTCGAGATTTTTATAGTATAAATATACTATTGCATATTTTAACATGAAAAAGTAGTTATTGTAAATGTTTCCTCTTTATTATATTATATTAGTATAGATGTGGTCATATGTTGAGTTAAAACTGAGATTTTATTTTTGTTAGAAAATGTTAGTTGTATCGTCTTTTTAAATTTAAATGAGAATGAAGCGTGTTTTGTGTCTTTTGTGAGAAACGCAAATATTAAACCTTCAAGGAGAGCCGCTTCCGAATCGATTATAATAATAGTATTCAAAAACCGGATTGTCAAAGCACGCGTTTGCCATTGAAGGCATTGGAGTTTGGGACCGCGGGGATGGGCATCCGGAATCATCCGGATATAAAGTTGTAACACTCTGCAAAGACGTAATTTGAAACCAGTTCTTGTTGTACATTGTATTCAGAGGATTTTAGTTGTAAAAACCAATGACGTCATCGCATTCAAATAGCAAATAAACAACGCACAACACACTACAATCATAATTATATTTAATTATTAATTGAACAAAATCGCAGTGGCATGGCGGAGCGAGGGATAAGGAGGTAAGGGGGGGGCATTATGCCCGGGCGCTATTCACAAAAGCGCGCCAAATGGTCCGCAAAACAAATGCTAGATAATTTTTTTATTATAGTTGATTTCTGCAAAATATATTTTAAATTTATTGCCAGTGTTTAACCTATGACTTTTTTTTATTTTACTTTATTTATATGGTTATCGAATGGGGGGAGGGGGAGGGGGGCTAAAAAGGTATTGTGCCCCAGACGCGAATTAAGTTTGCTACGCCATGCAATATGTTTAGAATAAATTAACACATATATTTTTTATTCTTTTTGTAATCGAACGACATCCTCGTGTGTGGTCATAAAACTGCTCGCACATAGGTTTTGGTATTTTAGCAAATTTCTGAATAAATAAATGATTTAAGTGCTACTTGTTTATTTGAGACGCTCATTAAGATTATAAATATTGTTTTAGTTTTAAATATTACACAAGTCTGTAATGCTCAAATATATATTTAACGTAATACGTTGATTATGTTGTCAGCCTTGAGGGCTGCCGACCACCCGATGACAATTTCCACGGGAATTGGGCAAGACCACGAAATTCAACTTCGAACGAGTTATTCGTATGATAAATCAATCGTAACTTTTTTATTAATTGCCTAGACCTACTCGACTGCTATTGTGTTATTTTTTGTATGAGAATGAAATGTCATTCAGGTACTTAGGTTCAACAATGTGCTATTGTGTTTGACACTTATGACAAAGTTATAGCAACAGCTCGCCAAGTAGTACGCGGAGGCGCAAAACTGGACGAAATTAATAATAATAAATTCTTTATTGTACCAAAAAAAAATCACAAAAGGCGAACTTAATGCCAGTTAACCTTTGGGAGATGTGAGCGGTGATGTTAATAGTACTGAAAAATAAAATAATATGAAATGAAATTCGTTTATTAGCATAGGCACTAAACACATGCACTTGCTCATCGTTAGACTCTACAATGGCTTCGGAAAGGCGTATGGCGAGAAGAATACCACAAGAAACTCGTCAATCATAGCCTGTACATAAAATAATAATAAAAAAAAAATAAAAAAAAAAACAAAATTTAATACATCATAATAATATGATTATTAATAACTAATTACAATAATAATATAATATAAATATTTGGATTATTAATAACTAATAATAAATAATAACGTCAGAGGATCTTGTTATTCCGTTTATGTAGGAAGTGCTTATGGAGAAATGAATGAATTCGTATTATTTTCTTTCAATAAAATGTACTTTTCAGTTCAGATGGGCGTAGGCCGCAGAGCATGGAAGGAAATGGCGCAGTGATCGCACGACGCTTGCTGGCGACTCTGGAATGCTGCACCCTGCTCCTGACAACACTGACACTCATATTACATAGTATTGTAAATTATATCAGAAGCAAAAGCAAACGAGAGGTGACAGCGAAGCATTGTTTCCCGGAAAGAGTTTTGGTATGAAATTAGCAATTAATATGGTGCGGGGAATAGTGCGACAGACATACATTTCAAAATATAATGTTACTAATATAAGCTTGGACATAACCAATGTCATTTTATGTTTACCCTTAGGTATACAATAGGATGACAATGCCCCTATACAGCAGCTATTCTTCTACATCATAGTAGATTTATTATATGTTATTATGACATTAGTATGTAAGTGGACAATGCCAGTATACAGCAGCTAAATCAAATTGATAATTATTAAATTAATAAATTTATTTCATTTATATTTGTATTGACGAGTAAAAGCGCTCTATTGGAGCCCATTTACCCAAAATAAATAAATTTAAATAAATGTAATATAATTTTAAAATTTAAAATTTAACACTTGAGCCAATTTACACCACAGTTGGCATATTGCGAGTTATATATCTGTATAGTGTATCCCCATGTGGCAACACTGGCAACCGACGACCGCGGCGTTCAAGGGCGATCTCTCTCTCTCTCTGAAGATCTCGCGATATATAAAAAATGAAGTGATCCAAGATTACTACAGTTTCATACACTTTACGATTTATGCAACATAGCTCACTTTTAAAATGTCGACAAACTAAAACGTAAACAACATTGCAACATTGTACTTTTATTCGATTAAGTAAATTTTGCCATCGAAGAGGCATCGTCCACTTGAAATAGAATTGCCTCGCTTGAGTTGTATAAGCAGAAGACATAGAATTTTAATGGAAATAGTGTAATACAAGATAAAACGATAAAAATTCCTTCTCAGGAGATCGGATGAAGGAATTATAATAGTATATAAGATCAGTGGGCTTATCACGAATTTTAGTCTGGCTTTCGAACCGAGTTCGCTTCAAGCGATTTGTATGGAAATTTGAGCAGCGCCACCGCGTGCGGATTTGGAACTACAATATTTTAGATACTTTTTGTTAATTTTCGAACGTCTCGATCTTTCGTTCATTTGATAGATTGCTGGTGCTCGTTAGTCGTTAGTAAGAATTCATGATCCCGATTGCTAACGGATCCGTTTTACTTGTGACAGCTCGATTCGAAAGCCAGACTAAATTCGTGATAAGCCCACAATAGGGAAAAGCATGTTTGTTCACTTCGTTGGTAAAACTATTAGAGTTAGGTCAGTGCTGTTTGTCAATAAATTCCTTTTAAAAGCACCTCCGCACGTGTCCTCGATGCAACTCTTGTCAAATTGCAAACAGTTGCATACAATCAATTAAAATATGAATGCGTTGGAAAGGTTTGTGTTGCTTATGAAAGGAGCATTTGAAATGTGGAGGAGATAGCATCTCGATTTCAATAAATGGCGTAATAATTGTAACAGACCGCTCACCTGCTTACGGTACATTCGCAATATTAAAGCAATTTAAAATAAATCTCTGTGGTCAAGTAAGTCCCATCACCGACACACGGACATGTGTGCTACGACGTACATTCTTTGTTTATTTATTTACTTTTAGTAATTGGACTCCTATAAAGCGCTTTTACTCGTCAAAATATAAATGAAATAAATTATTACAATCAATTTGGTTTAGCTGCTGTATACTGGCATTGTTCACTTACATACTAATGTCATATTAATATATAATAAATCTACTATGATGTAAAACAGCTGTTCTCAAACTTTTTTGGCGAAGGAAAAAGCCTTAATATAATTATAAAAAACTGATTTATATGTATTTATGAATAATCATATTGCAATGTAATATTACGTAATCCCTTTGGTAGGTATTTTTTGCAGTATTTTAGCCCTAGGCTTCCGCGGAACACACTTTGAGAATGGCTGATGTAGAAGAATAGCTGCTGTATAGGGGCATTGTCATCCTATTATATGTCTATGGTTAAACATAAAATGGTATCGGTTATGTCCAAGCTTTATTATCTATAAGATATTCATCTAAAGTGTAATATGATTTTTGAATAAGTTTGCTTTTTGTGATACGTGTGCTTGCTATGCTTTCGTAGTCCGCACTCAGAGCATGTTAAGCCAGACATTAAGAACACATTGCTCCCAGATTTCGAACACAGACGAGCCATTGGGCAGAGCAATACAAGAGAGGCTGCAGTCGGAGGGGTGCACTCTTGCTGCAGACAATGTCAACGCTCTCATTGTCGTAGGAGCTGCCGTTGAGGATGAAGGACTGGATGGACTCAGCGATGCCATCACTCGCGATGTCTGGAACAATTTAAAGGTAAGAAATGTGTGATCGGCGCTGGTCACTTCAATGCTATATTATTTTAAATTCAATAGAAAGGGACAAAACATAATTTAACTAACATTTATAAGTAAGGGAGTAGTTAATCATCCCTACTAATATTATAAATGTGAGTTTGTTTGTTACGTTTTCACGCAACAACTCGTCATGAAACTTTGTACACATATTTTTGGAGGTACTAGAAGTAACATAGGATACTTTTTATTAAAAAAATAATTAATTTTTACTATAGTTTCCAATTGACTAAGTTTCAGCTGTTTGGAATCATATTGATTCATTTCTATTGAAATGACCTCTGATACTTATTAATGACTTAAATGCGAGCGAAGCTAGTTTTTAAAATAAATTTCCTTACTTAAAAATATAGATATCTCCGGAATTATTTCTCTAAATGAATATTACTGATAATCATGCTAACGGATATTTATTATTTATTTAAACAGTTAATAAATCCATATATATCAATAAAAATTACATAGAAAAAAAATTAAGTTTGATTTGCTAACATAACAGTTTTGTTCAAGATATATTGGAACAAAAGTTATTAAAATTATTAAAACGAACACTATTAAGTAACTGTAATACGGATGCTGGTCTGTTGCTCACAAATTTCGAACACTACGAAAAAGCCAAATGCGAAATAAACTTGAGCGCTTTAGGCTTCAAGTAGAATAAATCAATATCAATGACATTTTCATGAAAATGCGAGGGTTCAGGCTATTGTATATATATATGAAATATATTATATTCTTCAGCTATTGGAATCGCTGGTGCCACACGTGAGGGCTGGTGGCCGAGTGCTGTGGGTCAGCAGCGGCGTTAACACGGGCCCATTTGCGAGTGCGACCGAAGCATTCGATAATGTCATTAAGACGCAACTTGAACTCGTTGCCAGAAGGTCAGTTGAAATATTCATAATTAATTTAGTCTGTAAAATTGCTTGTGACTGTCGGTGGTCTATTAATGAATGCATATTATTATTGAGGTCCATGTGTGTGCCAATATGGCTCGGCCGACACTCTACCCCGTCGAGTGCCGTGGACAGTGTCATCTCGTCGCTTATTCCGGCGACATCATCGGCATCATTGTTCTCTATAAGGTAATACGATAGCTACTAAGGGACTAGAGCCTCTAAGCCCAGGAGCTCCTCGGGCCCTAGCGTACAAGCTATAAATTGAACTACTGCAAATTCTTCCCACATTCGGAATATAAATAAACCAGATTCCAGGAACGCGACTTTAATAATGGCAGCTTATTTAAAAAAAAAACAAATCTCGAACATCTTGTTTGAAACTTGCGGGAAACTCCCCTGTATTCTTAGTTTAGTTGGGGCCCTAGTTTATTTTTTGCCCCAGGGCCTTTGGTTACTGACGATAACATTAAATATTTGGACACATGTAGCGTCTCCTAATCCCAAACTAACGCACGCATTATGGACACGAAATATCTATTTATTTGACAGGAATGGATCCGCTCGAGCTGCCCGAGTTATGTGGAGATGGCTCAAGAAGATTCTGTGATTGCTCTCAAACTTAAGAAGAATAAATAATAAGAACTATACGTGGGTGAAATATGTTTAAGAGTTTTTCTTTACGATTGTGACAATTACAATTATAATACAAAAACACAACAGTTTGTTTTATTTTCTTTCATTCATAGTTCCTTCTTCTTCTTCTTTATTAATGGCCTCAGATGTCTAATGAAGACAATTCTGCCAATGTCGAGTACTTGGCCAAAAACCCAGTAAGAGATTACATTTTTATTCACACGTAAATTCTCATGTCAATAAAAAGATCATTTATAGCTCCTGTGTGCCTGTTACATCAATTTTAATAATTAAATATTTTGTAAATTTTAAAATCCTGAATTTATATTCTGTAAGTAATAAAACATCAAAACATTTTTATCCTTTGTGTGTAAATGTAAATATTTATATTTGTTCGTGTGAAACACAATAATATTGTCGCTCAATCATTATTATTATTAAAGCGAAATAATAATTTACAGTAATTATAACTATAAATAAGCCACGTAATCGTTTAATTATTATAATATATACATTATTTTTCTTAATGGGAATAATAGTCAAGTATGTATTTCTCGCTTGCAACACGTGGCCAACTGTCAGTGTCATATTTTCGTTTCATGATGGGGTGCGCGCAAGGACGTGTTTGTTTTGCAATTTATTAAGAAATATGTATCTTTTTAGTTATTTGTAAAGCTTCAACGCTAGAATCATCGTCCATCGCATGCTTTTGATTATGTTGTGCATGTGTCGGATGTTGCCGATACGGGATTCATCGCACGATTATGGAAGAGGTGAGTCGTTTTTGTAGGTTACAAGACTTTCACAACAAAGGGTAATTCTCTAACGCATGTTCACTTGAAGGCACTTAACGAAGATGACGTGGCGAAAGAGGGTAACGGACGCAACGACGACGACAGTGCCCTGGAAAGCAACAGTGGCAAAGACTTGGGTGATGCGCCAGATGCCAACATCGGTCATCAAGTTGTAACAGAGTCATCAGAAACATCGCTGACACCGTCATTCGAAGAGGATCCGACCGCAAATGCACCTAAAGTTGAGAGGAGTCCGCCACAAACGTGTGACGATTCTGCTGTATTTTTGACACCAACACCTAAGAAATCCATACCATTGAAAAATAAAAACCAAGTTGTACATAAAGTAGACTCCAGTGATGAGGACGACGTGGTGGAGGTTGCTCTGCCACCAAAACCAACAATTACTATTGAGAGTTCAGACGAAGATGACTTGCAACTCATTGAAGATGCACCGCCAGCAACGGCCCCCGCAGTGAAGGTTGCCACCAGCCGCTCACCCTCGATTGTCTCCTCTGTGTCTGATGATTTTATAAAGAATGATTGCATTGCATTAAACATCTCAACAAAGTCCTCACCCTACCAGCCCACTTTTGATTTCAATCTTCATGGCTCTGACTTGCTGCATCATCAACCAGCTTCCACCAAGAAGAAGAAAAAGCGACGCAATAAGGAATCATCTGCTGGATGTTTGGACAGAACATCCCTTGTTGCCTCAAACGCAACATTATTTGTAACTCCTAAAAATAAAACAAAGAAAAGGCAAAAAGCGGACAGCACAGTTGTCAAGAGTGATCAGTCAGTTGACTTGACAAAGGATAGATACAGTGTGTCCACATTGAGTATACCAAATGCTGATGTGTATGAATCTGACTCCAATCAGTCCGCTCCGTCCGCTAATGAGGTGGCAATTGACCTGACGAAGGAGCCATTGGAGGAGATGCCCATTGAGAACATTTTGATGGCCAATGTCACTGGCATAGTGAGCCCCGTTCGCACACAGAGGTGTGCTAATGTCAAGGCCAGATATGGTTCCACACGGGTGCCTGCCATATTGTCTGAGAAATTGGATTTTGACAATCTCAATGGCAAGAACACATCCACTGAGAAGCGTTACTCCCCATTGACTCTCCGACATGAAATGGACAAATTCTACAATGAGAGTTGGGGCGGAGAAGATTTCAACCACACTGAGATACAAAAACATATGTCAAGTATGTGCAAGTTTTAATTTGGCCTTTGCCATGTTTCCCAATTTAATATTTTACACAATTTGTAATTTCAGAAGACAAGAGCCTCTGGGTGATCGATGCAAGGGACCGGTTTCCGAATTATAATGGCAGAAAGAGTTCTCTGTGAGTATAACAGCATTTGCTGGCATCTGCTTCAATGACAGCTCACAAACTGCATGTGCTCTGTTCAGGTGCTTCAAGTGCAACCGTGTTGGCCACCGAGAGGAGAACTGCCGCTTGCGTTCGGCTATTTGTTACATGTGCGGAGAGTCAGGCCATTACGAGCCAAGGTGTCCGTCCAAGATATGTGTCAATGTCAGTAATATATTTATTATGTGTGGAAGTTGGCACCAACCATCTAATTGGCGTAATTGCTTTCAGTGTGGCTCCCCTAACTTCGTGTATTCGGCCATTTGTCGCAATTGCACTGATTGGGGCCAAATCAGGTGCCCTGAATGCGGACAGAGAGGGCATCCCTATTCACATTGTCCCGATCTGTGGAGACGTTATCACAACACTGTGAGTATTCATATTTCGTTTATTTGCAACCACTCACTGGTACTCAAAGCTATGTAAATATTATCAACAGATCGACAACACTCAGCCGCTTGTTGAGAACAAGGAAATGAGGCGCAATTACGAGCAATACTGCAGCGGGTGTGCCAGGCGCGGGCATCTCGTGCATGCGTGCAAGTACGGCTGCTCCTTTGCTGGAATGCCACTCAACTCGCCCTACGTCGCAGTGTATCGCCCCCTGTATCCCATCAGCCCCATGCAGGTGGGCAGCTTTGCCACCAGCACTACAAGCCCTCAACAAAATACACAATCCCCTGACAGAGCAGCAAAACGTCGCTCCAAATCACCTGTGCATACTGATCATGACGCCAAACGTAAAAGTGTATCAAGTGTTGAGAACAAACAGTCTGAAGTAATTCTGTCTGCTGAGGAGAGTGAGGCAGACAGGGGGGAGGGGACACAGGAGTTGTCCCACAATCATGACAAAAGAGGGCATGTGATACAATGCAACCAAATATCAGACACAAGTGACGCAGTGAACACAGCAAGAGTGTACATCGCCAAAGATACCATTAATAAGCTGAAACATGCTGATGGGGAGAAGTGGTTGAAAACCATTTGCATCAAACATAATGTCACCGTCACATTCACTGAAGACAATCAGTCTTTGTCTGTTACGGGCAAAGTCGCAGATCAGATATCTTTTCAAAATGAACTAAAAGCCTGGACACGCTCGTCGCCGCGCACGCCCGCCGAAGGAGACACGCATCAGTCTGACAAAAGCTACAACATACCCAAAGACAGGGATAATGTCCTGAAACAGCTGGAGCATGCCTTCACATCCCTCTCCCAGGAAATAGGGGACCCGAAGAAGCTGTTCCGGGAGCTGACGTATTTACAAAATCAACACGAATTTCTATTGAAGCAGAAGATAATCAATTCCACACAACTAGTTCACAATCGCAATAACACAAATGGAATAATCCGCAAACTGAACATGGTGCTGCTGGGACAGGCGGGACTGGCCAACGGGTGTGTGCACTTGAGGAAACTGCACTCGCTGCATGAGAGGCTGGCGACGTGGACGCAGAAATACTTGAGCAAGGACATTCGCCATGAGATTGGGCGACACTACCACTACATATTCACAATCTGTCCGCGGGACGACTATCACATGCTTATGAACATGTACTACAGCCAACGCAAGCTCATTGCAAAGCAAAACCATTTCCAGCACAAACAGGCCCCCATGCTGATGAAAAGTGATATAGAGAAAGCAGTTCGGCTGAAGGCGCCCTCCTTGAACCCTGCAGTTGCCAAAATACTCAGCATCTCGACATTCACATATGAGCGGCTCATGAAGACTCATCCGAGCAGCGTCGGCTTACGGAAGCGGCGACTCAGGCTTCTGCGGCTGCTGCAGGACCAATTGATGCTGATCAGCAGCGAGGCGCAAGTCTCACCGAAGGCCATCAAGAGATTGAGGAAGCTCCGGCAACAGTCTCAGTTGCTCTTAGATAATGTATAGAATACAATATATTATATGTATAAGAAAGACATCACATGCATACATGTGTATACTTTAATGTATATTTTGTTTTATTCCCGCTTCTAGAACCTTTCCAACTTTTATAACCAATATATAACAAAATATTATTGATGGAGATTTTTGATACTTCTGTTCTAATAAAGTGTGTATGCAATTTGTTGAGGTCAGTTTAGAAATTTAAGAACCACGTCATTAATTACATTTTTTACATAAAATAATATAAAGTAACAGAACATTTCCTTCAAATAGCGCTCGTTTTGCCGCGCTTTGGTGAGTGTCATAACTCGCGTATTAGTTTTGGTCGAGAAAGGCAGATGTCTAAATAACGGCGACCACAAAAAATTATCGAGTTATTATCCGTCAAATGTACGTCATTCTTATAATCTTTGTAATTGTTGATTGTTTGTTGGTAGTAAAACGGCCTCTTAGTTCAATTAATAATTGTTATGGTGTCTCTGTTAGTAGATCACGATTAAATTTAGGATTTAGACTTGAATTGTATATAGTGAGATCTTTTTATATTAAATAAAAGACTGAAAATGAGATTTTCTATATATTTACTACTTAAGGAACCTCTTCATCGAGTATTCTTCGTGTTTCTATATTTTGTTAATTCTATATCATGTTGGGGGGTAAGTTTTGTATATGTATATATCTGATATGATGACTCGCATATATGCCAGTGGTTTATATTGCGTTACTGTTTACATTTACAGTATGGAGAAGACTATCCCCCGAGCATGTACAATAAACAAACGCGGTATGATGTCGCCATTAACAGGTTACTTGACAGTAAGTGGATAAATAAGTTTAAAAGCGTGCCGTCGCTTTGTCAAATACGCTGCAACTATATATTATCTTTGTAGAACCACAATGGGTGCCCGATTGGCCAAATCAATCTGTCAAGATGGGCCAAGTGGCTGGCGTGGCATTGGACAACTCTGGTCGCATACTGGTGTTCCACCGCGGCTCCCATGCATGGGGCGTGGACACGTTCACAGAGAGAAATGTATACACAAGGATTGGTGAGCCACCAATAGCAAAATCCACTGTACTAGTGTTTAATGAGGTTGGAGATCTAATGGACATGTGGGGACAGAATATGTTCTACATGCCTCATGGTATAACAGTTGATAAGGATGACAATGTGTGGCTGACTGATGTTGCTCTACATCAAGTGTTCAAATTCACACCACAAGACAGAAATACACCTGCTCTGGTGCTCGGAGAGAAGTAAGTTGGGAATATCAGCTACACCATGTTTTTATGAATATAAGATTATATTATACAAAAAAATGTGTTTAGGTTTGTTCCTGGAGATGATGAGGAGCACTTTTGTAAACCATCAGCAGTTGCAGTCATGAGCAGTGGAGAGTTCTTTGTGGCTGATGGCTATTGTAATTCTAGAATTATCAAATATTCACCAGATGGACTCAAAATACTGGAATGGGGAAGGAGTAAGTTGCAATAAAGACAATGTATGATATATGCAGCAACATGTTATCTGCAATTGATGTTATTTCAGAGCACGGCAACTCTCCATTCACATTATCAGTGCCTCATGCATTGACATTGACGGAGAATGATGCACAAGTGTGTGTGGCCGACAGGGAGAGAGGCAGAGTAGCCTGCTTCAGTGCAGAGGACGGTGGCTTCGTCTCACAATATCACTCGTGGCTCATTGGAGAGAAGTGCTTCAGTGTGGCATATGCGGGTATTTGCCATAAAACATAATGAGGTGCATTTGAATAAAACAGTTCACACAAATAAACTGATTACAATTTCAGCCGGCCGTCTTTACATCGTGAATGGCCCATTTGGCCTCAATGGCATGTTTGATGCAGTGCCTCGGATACGCGGATTCGTTCTGGACTTTGCGTCTGGCACCTTAGTGCAGAGTTTTGCCCCCCATGGTGATTTCTCTTCACCGCATGACCTTGTCGTATCAAAGGATGGCTCTACTGTATATGTTGCACAATTAGATCCACACAGGTATTCTGATACTTGACATTTTATTATTGCATTAAGGAAATATCTCAAATTATGTTCATACAATTGTTTTCAGAGTATTTAAATTTGTGGACCCCTCACTGGTGAATCAGACGAGGGCAGAGTCGGCAAAGAACAGAACGGCGATTCCTGCGAAACCCACTGCGACGATCGGTGAGTATGTCTGAGAGTGCGTGGGCGTGTGCGTGTGTGTGCGATGCGCGTGTGTGCAGAAGTGGCGGGCGGCGGGGGCGGCGGCTGGCGGTGGGCGGCGGGGGCGCTGGCCGTGGGCGCCGCGGTGGCCGCCTGTCTGCTGGTGCTGCTGGTGCGGGCGCGGCAACAAGGTATGCATGCCATCAGACTGAAAGATGGTGGGTTATAAAAGACAATAATTGTGATCGAGTTGACTTTTGTGTTTGCACGAGTATTTTTAGTTTATGATTTATTGTTATATTTAAATATATTATTTATTTCAAGCTTTTTGTTTTTCTTTTATTTCTGCACTTTTCCTTATTCTTTTGTTGCGGTATGTATCTATTGAGGTTTTTATACATATTTCATTTTGGTAATTTGACGACTATAACGTGTGTGTTGCTGGTTGGAAGGACGCAAGGGTGTCCGTCGCCGCTGGGAGTACGGCGGGTCTCAGTTCAAGCTGCGTCGCTTGCTGGAGCGGCGTCGGTTCACCCGAGTGGACACCTCGGACAGCGACGACGAAGGGGTGACCCCGCCGCGGCTCACTGCGGCTGCCTGATGCCAGCATCTAGTATCGCAATAGATGCCCAATGAATACTTGTAATTCTGAGTTTAATATATAGATTTCGTAATCTAAAATGCGTATGCGAACTGTGTGTTACTCCGTCTGACATATGTGTAGTTATTGTTAATGTTTTATTAAAAGCAGATATTCGTATGCGGGCAAGTGCATAATACTTAATCCAAATGTTGCTACTGAATTGCATATAATCAGTGTTGCCAGCATAATATCTTGTTTTAATCACAAGTGAGGGAGTCTCTTGACTATGACAACAGCCAAATGATGTCCAAATTGAATGTTTTAAATAATATTTATTAAACAATATAACATTAAGTCTTATAATGTAATGGACTAGAGCGCACTCGTAAAGTTTGTCTACAAAATTGTCAAATTAATATCATCCGTGTCATTTGTTGCCAGCACGTGGGGTGTGTTTTCTTCCAATTATAATATGATTTCTTGGTGATATTCTGGGATCAAATAGGGGACGTATTTCACACGACAACCCTGAAATGACACAATTGCATTTGAATGTGCCAAAATGAATATTATTAAATATGTTATTATTATACACAATGAGCTGCATATTATTTGCCACCGACCGTGTTCTATGAGGTACATGAGCCTGTCGCAGAGCAGCACCGTCTCGATGAGCGGCGCCACGCTCAGCCGCAGCGTGTACACACTGACCACTCTCTTCCACAATGACACATCACACTCCGCTTGCTCCAACACTGCTTCGGATTGCGGCAGAGGGATGTCCAGCTTGTCTAATGCCAGTTTGCTGTAACTGGCAGGTAAGGAACACACTCAATTAGTAATGTTATGTAATTAGTGAATCACATGATAATTCTTCATGATATGATTTCTTATAACACTATGTTCGAGCAGCAGACTGGCATTCGTATTTAATCATTAATGTATATAGTTTTCTTCAGATGTCTAATACAACTATTAGGTTACCAAACTTAGCTTTATTTCTCTACTCTAGTGTAGTTGTTACTTTCATGTGTTGATTTGTTAACTGTTTGTTTGTGTGTGTCTAAATAAATAAATAATGTCTCAGCAGTCACCTTTGAAACGTGAGAGCTTCAGTATGCTTGACACTCCGCACTTGTGCATGCCCGTATTTGCTGTCAATATTCACTAATATCCGTTCTAAAGCTGCTCTGTATGCATGCACCTGCAATTAATGCAATTATTTTATCATATGTAGGCTGTTGCAACAATTGGACTTGTCATAAATACTTAATGATACAATAATATGCAGCAACTGTAATAGTGGCTTGGTCACTTCATTTGTCTTTACAGATGACAATATTAAATAAGCACATGTCATACCTTCAGATGGTTGTAATCACCCTCTTCCAGCCTCTCTGTGTATGCCTCAATAGCATGGCTGGCAATTTCCTTGGCTGAATATGACAACTTGTTGCTCAATTGCTTTGTGTAATTACTCATGGGGTAGCCCACATCACTGAGCTTCATGTAGCAACATCCGACAATGCACAGGAACTTTATGTTCTCATTTTGTGCAAAACACTGCAGCAGAAGGGGGCCCAAGTCACCACAAGGGTGGAGGCCCACCAGACCAAACTCCCTCAGGTCGGGGAAATTCAGCTGTGACAGATGCTTCTGTGTGGTCAGAGTCAAGTTAATATGAGTGGGCCGCAACCGAGCTGCTGGCACTTCCAGGTGCTTCTGAGCCAAATACTCAAACTGCTGGTCTAGTTTACTGTCAAATATAAAACAAATCCAACATGAAGAATTACATTATAAAGTGCATACATGTTACGTCAAATACAAACCAAGCCTCCTCAGTCAGCTGTGTCTGCCGCTCAATGCCAGCCGCTCGCAGGCTGTACTTATATGCCAACATTCTCAACAAGTGACCTAGGCCTGAGCCAAAATCTACCACACCTGAGCATCTCGTTTCTAAAGATACCTAATATATGTAAGTTAGTAACAACTAAACCGAAATCACTAACATGCGGCAAATGTACTCACATTGTTCACAAGCTCTGCCATTATTGATAATTCATGTCTCTTCTTTAATTTGACACTTCTTTTATATAAATTCTCAAGTTTTGCATTTTTAGCTGACTGGGCATCCTTCTTGGGTGAGCCACTCATTGGCTTTCTGCTCAAACTCAACGCGTCTACGGTTTTTAGCAGTGACAGCAGCGACAGCGGCATAACTTCGCGGATTCGTTTGCCTGTTAACAGTTTGCCCAAATCCTGGGGATCGAGCCTATCTAGAGATTCGCGCCAGCATTCTGGCAGCTTCTCCCAATGGTTCCCAACAAAAAAATCCTTAAAGAGAAAGCAGAACACACATGATCGGGCTATAATCGAAACTTGAAGCGAATCTGGCAAACTCACCAAAACATAAACATCTAACAGCCAACTGTACATGCAAATAACGCGCAATGATTTCTCTAATATCGTTTCAAGTGAAGTTCTCTGATCCATTATCAAAAACTTTTCACAAATCGTTTACATGAATTCAACACAGGACTAAACTTTTTGTATACATATAAGTATGTAAACAATTTATAACCTGACAAAAATCAGTTTATACGTTTTGATACGACACCTATTCCGCATAATGTCATTGTAATTTTGTCACATTATATCAAATTGTACCAAAAGAGATTTTAAAATTCTTGAGTTTCCGGGAATCGTTCAAAAATATTTCATATGTCATTAAATGTATAATTTAATGAAATCTGGTAAACTTGCAACAAATAGGAATTTTGTCTGAGTATAGGTAAAAAAATCTGTTCCCATTTTCTTTTCGGTTTTATCTTCCAATTATTTTTGAATAAAAGAGAGAGAAAAATTTATTCATAACACAAAATATTTACTTTGACATTGGCAAGTTATTGTAGTGCCAAACATTGTTGTAATGCCAAATTAAAAAAATGTCGGTGGTTGGGCGGTTGTTTGTTTTTTATTGAAATTAATTAAAATTATTACTAAATTGTATTGAGTTATGAAAAATAAAATTATAGAGCAAGCATGTTTTTAAATAGTAAACTTCTGAAAGCGATAACGTTTGGAGACAACAATAAATTCCCTGCATCTTACTGGTTGCTCGTGTGCTTGAGGTTCGTGCTAACATTACTGCCGCAATTAGGATATATACATCCCGATGAGTATTTTCAGAATATAGAAGTCATCGCTGGTGAGTTGACGCAATGTTTATGATTCAAGAGACCGTACCAATGTTATGCACTTTCCTAAATGTAATGATAACTTCTACATTCCAGGCGATGTATTCCCAATTGACATATCAAAAACATGGGAGTTCAATCCAAAGTTCCCTATCAGAAATATCTTGATCCCGAAGTTAGTATTCGCGCCGCCGCTTCATCTGATACGAGTCGCGCATCCATATGCTTTGCATTATTGCGGCATCAACCTGAAATCGCCGTATTGCTTGCTGGTGATACCGAGATTGTTTATTTGTGCATTGTCGCTTGTGAATGATTATTGTTTGTACAAGATATGTGTGCTCTATGGGCAGAACTACAAGAATAGACTGAGAATATTTGCAAGCTCTTATGTGGCACTTGTGTATTGTTCTAGAGGGTTCTCTAACACGTTTGAGATGATATTCTTCTCAATTCTGCTGTTATTGGTGTCACAGTGCATGTACAAGTCTGATAGAGTGATATATCATGATGAATTTCTGAGAGAGAAGTACGAGAAAGCTGAGACACCCGTGGAGAAGGTGAAGTTGTTCAAGCTGCAGACACACCTCCCCGCACATTCGCTGACACATGTTGCAGCCATAGCAACCATCACTGTTGTGGGCATTTTCAACAGACCCACCTTCGTGGGCTTTGCATTCCCGCCTCTGTTCTTCTGGCTGCACAGAGGCCTCGGCTCCAAAGTGGTGGGATTCAAAGACTTCCATATACGCATATTCTCACTATTGCTGTGCAGTGTGCCCTCGGCCTTATTACTCATATTGATAGATTCTGGATACTACGGATACCTGACCATGGCGGACATAGAGGCAGCCAAGATATCATGGGACAGCTGGGTGGTCACTCCCATCAACTTCCTCAGATACAACTTGGATCCCATCAACCTCAGCTCGCACGGATTGCACCCCAGGTGGCAGCACCTCTGCATCAACATACCACTGCTGTTCAATGTGTTGGGAATTCTTGCATTCATTATACTCCTAGGCAATTTGTATAGGTGAGGATCATTACATATATAGGCATATAACTTTCTGTAGGAATCCAACCGATCTAAGGATATGTTTTCAGATTTATACGGGGCCATTTCCATAAGCTGCCTCGGCTGCAGAGTATCACAGGCCTCATGTTATGTTCGTTGGTCACGCCTGTTTGCGTATTGTCACTGTTTCAACATCAGGAGGCCAGATTTATCATACCAACACTGGTGCCATTGGTGTACCTGTATGGCAACCATCTGCATGTCACAGAGTGTGATGATGCACAGATTAAGAAACTCAAAACATTCTTCTTGAGCTCGTGGTACATGAGCAACATTGTGCTGACACTGTTCTATGGGTTTGTGCATCAAGGCGGCATATATTTGTTCACAAACAAGTTGTACTACGAGATGAAGCAGTTCCAGTCGTATGGCGTGCACACCCACGTCATCACGACGCACAGTTACAGCATCCCAACATACCTCTTGCAAATAGAGAGCACAACAGCCACATGGCACGACCGGGCATCTGGCAACAGATACAAACTGGCACCTAACACTTTCATTCACAAATATGGTTCATTGCCCATCAAGGATTTGTACTATAAGATAGACGAGGTGCTGTCTGATGCTGAGATGATGCTGCATGAGGGCGGAAGGAAGTACAGGTTCTATGTAGTGTCCCCGTGCTCACTGGAGGAGAGCCTCATGAAGGAGGGCTGGGAGTACTATTACTTTGAGCTGGTGCCGGAGACATCCTACTACCCCCACTTCTGCATGGAGGCCTTGCCCTCTTTCCCCACATCGCATGACCAATATTGCTTTGGCAATGTGACGCACTATCACTCCAACAATCATGACCTGAATATATTTGAAAGATTGTACTGTTATTTTAGCAGATTCTGCCTGAAGGTGTACAGCGTCAAAGCCACGCTCAAAGAGAAGCCCCGGCGCAGTAATGTCCGTAATGCTAGCTAATCACCATCATTCACTCTTGTACCTAATTTAGTTTTAAGTGATGACTTTACCTCATAAGCATACAGTCTGATCATGCGCCTGATCCTCTGTGATTACGAATCTCATGATCTTTGCTTTTATAATTCTCTTATTTGTAATAATGATCACAAGATATTATACATATATTTTTATAAGTTGTTATGTGTATTATTCACAGCCACACACAACCCCACACATACATCGTTTGGAAACGTGCAAATTATTTAAAATAGTGATGATTGCTATTTCTAAGTTAAATCTTATTTGACATGATTCCGAGCAACTCTGCAATGGCTCACAATCAAACTGGTTGCTGTGGTTTCCCTGATCCCTTCCTACGTTCCCACACATTAGGTTGATGATAAAATACAATATCGATATTGGTTAGATATGATTTTAATTTGTTAAATTGAGCAATAGACAAACATTTTTAGTTTCATAAAATTAGTCTTAAATATAATATGTATAAATAAAAATACGTTATCTACAGATACTGTGTGCTACATGCGTTATGCATTGTAATAAAATAGTGCTTAAATGCGAACTTGTGCTGGCAACACTGTCGCTTCATTGGAGCTGCAATGTGTTCTGTTGGCTGTTATAGCACCAAGGCATTGGCTCATTGAACTTGTTAATATGTGCGTTATTCTTAGCGGCGTAGAGTCGCTCGTTGTCCACGTAGCAGTCGCACTCATAGCACCAGACGGAAAGGTCCATCAACGACAGCGTCAACGCGTGGCCGTGGCGCTGGTGGTGGGATCGCATGTGGCCAGACACGCTGCGGCCGCACGCCACCACGAAGCAATGCAGGCACACCCAGTTCTCGTTGGTTTCCGCACAATCGCTGCATTTGGTGTTCTGCCTGAAGTGCACGCCCGCGGGTATGGGCGGCATGCTGGTTAGGTGCGGACACCACGACTTTGGTATTACGGCGAACATCTCCTCGTTCGCCAATGCATCCATATTCTCTTGCAAATAACTGGCCAGTGTCTGTTTGGGTGCTGTGGAACATCCTGGCTGCTCATCATCAGAGCCACAGTTGCCATCAGTGCACTTCAGACTCATCCTCTGCAGAGTGGCTTCTAAGCTATCAGCTTTCCTTACACTCTGGAGCACTCGTTCGAGTATTCTATCTGCATCAGATTGGTCAGTGAGACCTCTGCAAGGCACCTGTGGAGCCAGATTCTCCTCGATGGGCAATGCCACTTGGAACCTGAGACAGGACCAGTGCTTCTTATGTACGTTGATGACATTATTGATAGTCTCGACGGCGGAAGGGTGCGGCGCCGTCCTCCCCTCGTAATGGTGCTGCACAGGGTCACCAAGTAGGGCTTTGGCGCACATGACGGCGGCATATGCGGTTGCTGTGACATTGTATCCCCCTTCCAGGCACAGGACCAATCTGCCACCCGCTAATGTGCGCAATAGTGAAGTCATCTGACCAAAACATTCTGGAGATACTTTACACCCGCCGAGTGGGTCCCCAATGCACGCGTCGAATCCAGCAGAGACAATGACGAGATCGGGCTTGAACTGCGTGGCCACTGGCAACACTATTTGCGTGAATGCGGCCAAATACTCTGTATCACCCATTCCACGCTGCAACAAAGGTGATGATGATTTGTTGTTATTATTCCAGTGCATGTAGACATGACCAATGGCATACCTTGTTCCAGGGAATGTTGATGTTGTACCCCACTCCCTCTCCTTCCCCCACTTTGTCGTAATTAGCTGCACTCGAATTGGGGAAGAATGACCCGTTGTCGTATCGGTGTATAGATATGAATAACACCTGTAAGACAGACAACAGCAGGCTTCATTTGCATGCCCATTGAAGCAGCCCAGGCACTTTGCATGACAAACCTTATTATTGTTGTATAATATCTGTTGTGTCCCATTCCCATGATGCACATCCCAGTCGACTAATAGCACGCGTTTGTCCGCAGCAGCAGCAGCCACTGCGCCCATCGCAGCAGAGTTTAACAAACAGAACCCGTGCGGCGTCTGCGCGGCGTGGTGGCCGGGGGGGCGCACGTTGCACAAGACCGATGACGTCACACCACTCTGCACGCACTTTACTGCCTAAACAATAGAAGAACACCACAATCATAAATGATCTTCACAGTGCAGTGATGTCCATATTGAAATTCACCTCTAGCACGCACCCGGCGGCCATTCGTGCGCTCTCCAGTGAATCTGGGTGGAAGTAGACTGACTCATATGCTTCCTTCTCATTGTGCAACTGCCGCAACTTGAGAGTGGACAGCCGCTTCAAACTATAACACAACTCCTTTGACGTCATCTTGAGGCAGATTACAAGCCCATTGACAAACAAGTCCTACCTGTTCAGATGCTGCTCAGTATGCACGGTTAATATTTCGTCATCCGTGGCTTGCCTTCCTTCGATGCGCGTCAACCGTGGGAGGATGTTGAAATCGCGTAACCTCTCGTCGATACGCATTATGCGCTCGGGGCATTCCACGTGCCCACTGAAACGCAAAACACACAATCATGCGTAATAATTACAACTCACATATTAAACAACAGCTAATACTCACGGCTCGCACACGTCTCTGTGCTTGAGCATTGCCGCGTCGTACGTGTACCCGACCGTGGTGCGCATCGGCAATGCAGTCACTGGCGACATTCATTCGTTTAATATACTACTTAGTAAGCATAAAGTGTCACACACAAATAGTGAACTACATAATACAAACCAGATTTCAAATAATTAAGCTTTTTTAAGTTCCTCTCTTTTGTGGCATCATCTTGCACTGGATAGCAATTCCTTGTTTCAAATCTGAAAGGTGACACATTCGTTGATATAAGATTCGTATTAGAGCATCAATGAACGCGCGCATCACACAATCACCTATCTGGCCTTGTCTCATCCCCACTCCACAGTGTGGTGACAGTGTGCTTTATCTTGTTGTGATCGTCAACATTGGGCGTGGCATCCGCGACACTATATGAGGGCTGGTACTGATAGCATTTCCAATACTTCTTATGCACATATATGCAGTTCAGTATTGTCTCACATATACTGAAACATAAAACCCACACTCACACATAATCAACACAACTGCATTTAATATTAGCAACAATGAGATGTAGCAACCTGTCGCAGGGTGGTGTGTACTCGACCAGTTTGGGCGGCGCGTATTGCAGCAGGGACCTGAGCGTGTGCGCGGCGCCTTCGCCCAGCGAGGGCAGGTAGTAGCCGCCCTCCAGCAGCACGCACACCTTGGGGCACACGCTCTGCAGCAGCGCACACAGCCAGCCGTAGCACGCGCTCGACACACACATTTCACCCTGCAATGGCACACACAGAATTAACCTCGACCCAAAAAGCTCGCAACTTGAACATAGCAGTAAATATACATAACAGCATAACATATGTGTGGCTAATATTAACCTTTTCATCTCCCAATGCGGAGTCATAACCGGCCGATATGATCACTAACTGTGGACTGTACTGTAAGAGAGAGATAGTGTGAGCAAAAGAGAGGGATGTACCTCAGGACAGCCGATGGCAGCGTCGTAACCCGCAGACACTATCACCAGCTCAGGTCGGTACTGCATAGATGCAATTTGGACAACACAAATATTAAATAAAATATCACTTAATAATGTTTATACATAAAGCAAACAAAAGCATTAACCTCCATCGCCATTGGTAGCAACAGCTGATGCCAAATGGCCAGATAATCACCATCAGTCATGCCCGTGGTGTTCAGTGGCACATTGAAGTTGTAGCCCTCCCCCTCCCCCTCGCCGACGTAGTTGTAATCAGACTGGCGCAGGTTGGGCCAGAAGCTGCCATGCTCGTAACGGTGGATCGAAAAGTAAACCACTCTGCAATAAAAACAAACTATTAATTTCAATTATATATGACAAAAAAAAACAGAGTGGTAACAAAAACAGGAGTAACAGAGTATTAGTTGAAATTATTATTAACTCTCTTTGCAAATGCAATTCATTCAGCATTCATCACCTGGGATCATTGTAGAACATCTGCTGTGTGGCCTGTCCATGGTGCACGTCCCAATCCACTATGAGCACTCTGCTGGCGCCGCGGTCCAGCGCACTCATGGCGGCCACTCCCGCGTTGTTGTACACGCAGTAGCCGCATGGCTCCGCGCGCATCGCATGGTGGCCGGGCGGGCGACACAGGCACATGCCGTTGGCCCAGCGCCCCGCCCACACCCCCTCCGCCAACTGCGCCGCACTGCCCGCCGACAGCAATGCCGCCGCGTGCGTTTGCTGCATACACACACACTCACAACACACCACTCTTACACACACACACATACATGCAAAAACATACTTACCGGATGTATATACAGAGCATCAAAATTTGATGAAATATCTTCCAGCAGTTGTGTGTCCTCATTGTCCTGAGTTTCTACCATAAGTTCATACAAGTCTGTTGAATGGATTTTGGATAATTCTTCTTTGGTCACTGGACGTGGCTCAATCACCTCACATTCATCTATCAAGCCCAGCTCATTGCATCTGGAGTGATCAAAACTGGGATGAGTGGAATATTTGGTAAAAGAATAGTCATATTATGGAGCAATAACAAAACCTGTCCAATACAGTGGATAGTCTCTCGGGACGCTCTGGATAATTCTCATCCCACAAACACCTGTGCTGCAGCATGAGACTATGTGTTGACACTGCTGTTGACCCCCGCACGGACGCCTGAGACTCCATTGCCTGCAATACGCTTGTTATAACATGCACATGAATGCTTTCATTACCATGATTATATAACTTACAACTTGATATTGGTCTCTGAGCACCGTGTCCATGTTTTGCTTCTTGCTCTGTTGTGCCTTCCTCTTGGCCGCTAATACTGCCATTGATGGCTGGAATGTGTCTTATTTATAACAGATGTTATCTAAGGTCTGTTCTGCATTACACTTGGAAAATAATCCAAATTGCTTTTCCATGTGACACTGGTATTGCTACAAATTCAACATAGATATCCCACGTTTTATATTAATTCTGATGTTACAATTATATTGTCACTCTTGTATATATTATAATAAAAATAATAATTATTATTAATGTATATGAGACAATGTTGTGTTGCTTCTTCAAATTATACAAAAAACAACGTCTTATCTAAGAGTCAACATAATAATAATTGATAACTGATAATATCCAAAGCTTATATACAATGACTTTACTAAAATTCAAAACAAACATGTTTGATATTGCACACATCTTCAGTGACAACAGGGAGAAAAGGAATTGCATATAAAAGACGGGATATTTAAGTACGAACAGAACACTTCAGTCATTGCTGTAGCCATTAGTAACAACATCTGCATATGTTCTTAAAGTATACCAACATTGTTTACATTACATACCTTTGAGCCGGATGTCATGGCGCGGGTTTGTATCTTAGCTTTCCTCGCTCCATTCCTGGTTACTATATTAGACTGGGAAGTTGTGGGCTTCTTGCCATCGGCGCCAGGAGGTCGAGTTAGCGGAGGCGTTGACTAGAACAATGCGAATTACACAGGTTTTACTCCTATTCCACTATCGTATTCAATGCACTTATTGAACATACCATGTTTATTACAAATTATGTTACATTACGTTATGTACACACGAATTTTAATTTTCAATCAAATTAACTAATTATTTACACATCGCGCAGGTTATGAATGACTTAAGAACAATATTGGGCCTTGACACTTGTATACCTATATGTACATACTATATTAATCTATGAATTATTGAACATAATTTGAATTTGCGATTATGTATGGCAATACTTAAAAGCAAAAAATCATATATTAAACTATAGAACGGTTCCGAGTACAAATTATTCGATTGCAGAAATCGACGGCCTAGCGCACCCAGCTGTCATTTCTCCACATGATGGTGCGCACGCGCAGAATCGAACGACTATTGACATTAGAACTGTCAGTATATCTTGATCTTCGCTTGAGTGGGGCCTTTACTACTATTGTAGCCGAAAACGTGCAACAGTCTGTCTTTCTCTAACGGAATAGTCCCCTCTCCTTCCATTTCTTAGTATTTTAACTTGTCTGTGGTGTTCCTAATAAGTTTTGCCAATTATTGCGGCTCTTCGTTCTAGTCTTGTTTATTAGTTCATATTCTTTCGTTTTCTAGGTCGGAGACTTGTTTACATTTTGTGAAGTAATAGGTTTATGCTGTTTATTTATTAAGAATTGTATATTTGACCTTATATAAGTGATCAATGACCAATTAATAATATTACAAACAGTTACGAGAAGTCATTTTCTTACGTTTCAACGTTTGTATGAATATCGGACTCTGGACATGTCTCTTTCGACGGATGCAATATTTTAGTGGATTATGTATATAGTTTGTAGAAACTGCTTTTTATAGTGCAACTTGTCGTCGAATTCGTTTAAGCACAATGAAGTACTTGCGGCCGTTGTCGTTGGCGAGAGGCCGAATGGTGTGCACCTGGTCCCCGCTGGCCACGGCTTTCAACACGAGACCTACGATGCAACCCATATTGGATTCATTTAAAGGAAAAACTGTGAGTTCACCTTTACTGAATATATCAATGTGATGTTGAGGCAAATGCCTTATTACTAAATTACAGGGACTATTCAATAAGCCAGAATTGACATCACCTGAAGGCTTCCACGTACTGAAAGAGCGAGCTATAGCAGCCACTGAAGCACTCATAGAGGAGGCCACTTCAAGCGAACCCACCAGAGTGATGGTGGACATATTTGATGAGTTGTCTGATACGTTGTGCAAGGTCGCGGACTTGGCTGAGTTTGTGAGAATTGCTCATCCACAGGAGCAGTTCAGCTCAGCTGCTGAGGACGCATGTATCACTGTCAGCGGAATTGTTGAAAAGTGAGTTTATATAGTACAGTAGAGGTTACATTAGTCACAATGATAAGTGACTTTGTCATGAATCTTCTCCAGGCTGAACACCCACAAAGGCCTGTATGGGGCTTTGAAGGAGTCAGTGGCGAATGGGACCTCTGGCGATCAACATCTGGCAGAGCTCTTTCTTTTTGACTTCGAACAAAGTGGCATCCAATTGGAAGACGAGAAACGGGATCAGGTGGTTCGCCTCAACGACATCATTCTCCAGACGGGACAAAGGTTCATGGCCGGAGCAACGGAACCAGGGAGAGCACCGAGAGATGCCGTGCCCAAAAATGTCAGGCAATTGTGAGTGTCACAGAAGGAGCGAAGTGTGTCACGCCGCCAGTTGCATGCGGCGGGTCAGTTTCAGCAACGAGGGCGCCGAAGTGGTGGTGAGCGGAGTGTACGCGGAATGTGCAGACAGTGCAGCAAGAGAGGCGGCTTATCGGCTGTTCCTGGCCCCCAATGAAAAGCAGGAGCGTCGCCTGCAGACCGCATTGGCTGCGAGACGACAAATGGCAGCTCTCTGTGGATTCCCTAGTTACGCGCACAGGTGACACTCCTCCTTCTGCTTACAGCCCTCGCTGCCCTCTTCTGACTTTTTATCTGCTTCCAGAGCCATAAAGGGCAGCATCATGGAGACTCCATCCAATGTGGGAGAGTTCCTAGACTTATTGTCAGCTAATTTAGGGCCAAGAGCAGAAGAAGACTTCAACACGATGAGAAGGATGAAGCGGGCCGACTCGTCCTTAGGGTCGGATCTGATGTGTTGGGATACACCATATTACACGCAGAAGGCGCGCAATCTCTTGCTGGATGCGGCAGACTCTGATCTCAGCCCATACTTTTCATTAGGAGCTTGTATGGAGGGACTGAATATGCTGTGCCAAGAATTATATGGCATTACACTTGTTCATGAAGAAATGTTGCCAGGTGTGTGAATATTGCTTTCAAATAATCCTGAAACTTCTATTGTCTTTATGAATGACTTGTATGTATAGGTGAGTCATGGGCTCCAGATGTCTACAAGCTGTCAGTAATGGACTCTGATAACCAGCTATTAGGATATGTTTACTGTGATCTGTATGAAAGGCCCGGCAAACCCCATCAGGACTGTCATTTCACGATACAGGGAGGGAAACTACTGCCTGATGGCACTTATCAGAATCCCATAGTGGTGATAATGCTGTCTCTGAGTGGTGGCCCCTCCGCGTGGGGTGGTCCTGCTCTGCTCTCAGCAGGAGCCGCTGACAACTTGTATCATGAAGCAGGACATGCATTACACTCCATGTTAGCACGCTCTAAACATCAGCACGTCGCTGGAACCAGGTAACACACAATAGTCCTAAACATGTTAAGTGCTACAAACAGGCATCCACACACAAGCGTTGTTGCAGATGTCACACAGATCTAGCCGAGTTGCCATCAGTATTGCATGAACATTTAGCAGCCTCCCCACAGGTATACACTGATTCAGTGACTCAGACTGCTGCAGGGCTTGGTATGTATTATCTGAGATTGCGTAACATTTGATGGCAGGTGGTGCAGAGGTTCGCCCGCCATTTCCAAACGCAGCAGCAGTTGCCAGAGCGTTCCTTGCGCCGCCTGCTCGCCTCCAAACATTTGTTTGCAGCAAGTGAGATGCAATTGCAGGTAGAGATGATGACTTGTTTTGTTGTGGCAGTGTCTGTGTTCCAGGGATAATATGGGTTATGTTGTCAGGTGTTTTACTCTGCATTAGATCAACGGTACCATGGTGCAAGTGCTGGTGATGGGGAGCATACAACAAACATATTGAAAAGTGTGCAGCAACAATACTATGGGCTGCCTTATGTCAATAACACTGTATGTACGGTGTTGCAGTCATGTCTAGGAAGTGGTAATATATACCACACACAATATAATCATTACATCGTCACCCGCAGGCTTGGCAACATAGATTCAGTCACTTGATAGGTTACGGCGCCAAATATTACTCCTATCTGATATCCCGTGCTCTGGCGTGGACTGTGTGGAAGAAGAACTTCTCGGCCGACCCCCTCTCACGAGCAGCAGGCGACGGCCTCAGGCAGGGCGTTCTCAAGCATGGCGGCTCGCTGCATCCGCGACTCATACTGAACACGTATCTGGGAACGGAGCTCACACCCAAGTTCCTGGCTGATGCACTTGCTGATGAGTTGGACCATCACAAGGAGCAAATAGATGAAGTGCTCAAATATGATAACAAGTTGTAAGGTATGGGGAGGAAGGGCTGCTTTGCTCAGTTGTAATTATAAGTTATAATTTATGTCATTTACTGAAAGATACACCTGTATTATTAATAAATAATTATACTAATAATAGCAAACTCGTGTTATCAATGTGTCACCAGTCGCACATCACAATGGCTGCCCATTGCATTGTAATGAAAATGCATAAACTGAATTAAATATAATTTAATTGTAATTTATCTATATTAAATTTAATATCTCTATGAACTGACCAAGCAGGCCTCCAGCCGGCGTCGCTGTTAATGTGAGTGTTCATTGCATCTCAGTGACGGTGGCGTTTGGTGTTGTTACTGCTACATGCATGTGAGGTGCATCATAGCTGTTATGCAACATAGTTGTAGTTGTTGGGGTTGTCCTTGTCTCTCTCCATGTAGTCGCGGTCGATGAGCGATTCTATGCGTTTCTTCAGGTCTGCCGGCTGAAACAATGCAGCAATGTTACATATGAGATACAAGTGTCACTTATACTATAATAACGATATAATGTTTCATAATGACACACCTTGACAGGAAACTTGAGGTGATTGTATAGTTCAGAGATGAGAAGATTGTGGGAGAGTTGCTTTCTCATCTTCATGACTCTGACAATTGCTGCATCTATCTGGTATTGCCTGTCTTGGAAGACGCGCTCTTCAGTCGCCTTCTGTTCCTCGCTGGTCTCCTTCAGTTGTATCTGATTGATCTTGATGCGGAACAGTTTGTTACTAAAGTCTGCATTGAAGTAGAACTTGTCATCATTGTTTACTTCGCGTCCTTTGGGCTGTTTGGTGAGCACCCGAGCCTTTCCGCAGGCCAAAGACTGCAGAGTCCTCCGCAACTCTCCTTCCTGTGGAAAAGACTTCTGTTAGTGTCACCGCTGGGTCACAGGATAGTGCATCAATGCATCGTTACCTCCATGTTGGTGGCAGTGAGAATGTCGCCGTACGGGAGACAGTCATGCTGGTTGAACAGCAATAGCACCAACGCCTGGAACAGCGACACCTGCAGCTCCTTGTTGCCCTGAACACAGTTCTATTAGTTATTGTTCCATGAGCGGGTTGTGTGTGTGTGGTGGGCAGTTACCTGTGCCAGAGTGGCCCTCAACACACAGTGAGCCAATGTGGGTTGCCAAGACAGCTTGCGGCCAGAGTGCTTGTGCAAATAAAAGGAGGCAAAGGCGTCTTGCTGACGATGCAATGCGGGCGGCAGTCTCACCGCGGCGGGTGGGTAGTGGGGCCAGAAGCCCATGGTGAGGATCTGCACTGACAGCTCCAAGCCTCCACCCGTGCTGTGCTGACGGTATGCTGCAAGACACTTTATCTTAATATATATGCATGTACATTACGTAGACCTGTGATGATGTTCAGACACATACCAATATTAATATCCTTGGACAGCTCCATGTCTTTGAACATGCCTTCCAATTTGCATGTGAACCCACCACCACACTCTTGCTTTAGTTTTGACAGCATGGACTTCTCCGCGTCCACAGATGCTGATTTGCCCACCAGCAACCGTTTGGCCAGATCCTTTACATAGTAACAAGATTAATACACTGACATACACCTTGGGTGAGAACATCAACAAATGCCAATCTTCACCTTCTTATAGAATGCCTCAAACACATCCTTTCCATGTATAAACCTAAACAACACCATTATTTTGTCTAACAACCTCTCCAGCTCTTCTTCAGTCGCCTCCTTGTTCCCAGCACGCAGTTTTACATCAACAAATTTGGCTGAAACAAGAAGCAACTGCTGATCACACATCTGTCTGAGCACCATTGTTAGCCATGGTCGTGGTATCTACCTATAAGTTCTGCTGGTTTGTTTTGTCTCTGATTGATGAAATACTCAAAAGCCTCTCTCAGTGAATACAGGAACTTGTCATTCTTATGGAAGCACGTTGCCAACACTAAGTCCAGTTTCTCCTTAAACTCCAACAACTCCTGCACCATGTGCTTGTCACGCTCTGGCTCTATCACTATCGTGCGACCCTTTTTCTGTAATATGACACATTAACAGCAATTCCACCAAACGCCAACTGAAACTTACATTGAATCATACCTTGATGTAAGCGTTAAAATGTGTACATAACTCGTCGAGCCCATCCTTGACTCTGCTGAATAGGTTGTACAATGTGGTGAGGTCCTCCAACCGTGGCCCCTCCATCAAATTCTCTAAGCCCTTACTGAGTATACCATTGAGATGTTCAGAGAGGAGTTGCCGCTCCACCGTGTGGATCAACTGCCATCTGCAATTCAAATTCACATCAATTGACTGCTGTGCCTGCGAGTGGAGTGCAATGGCGTGTTGGTCATACTTGGTGTTTGGGTCCAGATAATGAAGCAACCTTTCATTTTCTTCTCTGAGCCTTCTCTCGACATGTGCCAGATATGCAGGGACACTCAAGTCCCGCATCAACCGCTGACCTTCAGCACAGTACAGCCGCTCTGTGGCCACCAGGAATCTGAATACAACCATAGTTAATTAATATAATACACAATTTTCTTTTAATAATGGAATAAGCCATTCATACTTAGATTGGAATGCGTCCTGGTATATCTGCAGGTCTGACAGCATCCGCAGCAGTGACTTGAGCAATGTTCTATCCACGGCATCCCCTCCTCTCTCCCTCTCTATCAGCAGCAGCAATCCTTCCACCGTCCTCGTTTGCACCAGAGTGTTTAGTAAGATGTGGTGACGGAATAAGTCAAGGCCCATATCCCTGCATGCAACATACCACAGTGCACCGATAGTGAAAGAAAAATACGCAACAACATTTATATGCAGTCCATGACCCTTACCATATTGACAGCACACTTGGACTCTGCAAGACATAGGTTCTATCCAGATACAAGAATATGCCTCTGATCATGAGCATTTGTCGGCAGTGTGCTCTCCAGACAGTGTCCATGCGTGAGAGGAACACTTGTCTGTCCATGCTCTCACTGTGAAACTGCTCAATGTTGGCTTTCACATGGGCTTCTACCAGGTTGGTCAAGTTGACATACAGCTGAGATGCCATCTGGAGGAAACACAAGTATGTGCTTAACAGAGTTTTGTTAATGCACCATTTCCACACGCACACACACACACTACCTTATGACTGCACATGTTCTCCACAGCTTGGTACAGTTGCTCCAAAGAGTATGCTATGGCCTTTGATGTCTGAATAGCAATCACTGCCTCTTTCAACTTGCTCCATGTCGTCTCTTGATAGTTCTCGGGCAAATGCGGCTTACCTGCGACAACACACTTACTACATACGACCGTCACATTTGCATTCGACAATGAATCGCATTATATGATAAGTAAACAACTCACTCTTCAAGTTTTTAATGATAAGTTTCTTGGTGGCCGTGCCTGGCTTGCTCATAGACGAAGCGTTCACTTTGATTGTTCCATTCGAATTGAGCGGAATCAAGGAGAAGTTGGATAATTTTTCGTCTGCACTCATGTTGTTTTCATCAGTTTTGGAACGTTTGTGAGATTGGCCTCCGCTGGACGGGTACGAACGTTTTCTGCATTGATTAGCGCCCTCCTCGGCCAAAATGGGTGCTTTAGTTGTACCCGACATAAGATAGCATACTATGGCCTCAGCCACTGATCTCTCAATTGTGACCGAAATAATAAAACGCAAATAGTAATAAATAATCCACAGTTGGTCAGCACACGGCCACAAGCCAAAATTATACTTCCGCTTGGAGCAGAGGGCGCTAATGTTGCACCTGTCATCTCGCGGTTCACTTTTACTATTACTACTAATCACAGTTATAAGACTCTCGATTATTGTGTGTAATATTTGTTCTTTTTATTATAAGAACAAATGAAGAAGTAAATTGAGAAATTGCTTTCATATAATCATGTTTACAAATGCGATAGAAAGGAGCGTTATAAATGCTTTATTCAGAAGGCCGGCCGCGCCGACAACAAAGACAAAGAAAGCGTCTCTATTTCATAAATGTTCAGTTTATAATTTGGCGTGTTATCAGTAATTTTGAAATGAATAGAAATTTTGTTTTTTAATTCACTTCATACAAACAACTTTGACGTTTACGGGATAACGCAGTCGGACTTCAGAGCTATTTATGTTCGTCGACGGCCGTTCGCATGCTTCTAAAAACGTTACTATTAGTTTGTAAACTTGAAGTCTTGGGTTACTAGTATGATAGATCCTGAAAGGGTGATTCAGATGATTGTTTAGAGCCGAAAATATAGTAGCATCGATAGTAGAGTCCATCTCTGCAGTCATATTATTTTCATGCTTCACCCTCTCTCTACGTATATGAATTGTTGGAACTCGTTGTTCTGTAATTTATATTACTGGCTATATTTATAAAAAGAGTATTTTATATGTCTTTTTTATATATGCTACCTCTTGTCAATTCGAATAATCAATATATACATTACGGTTATCAAAATGGATGTTTCTTTTACAATCAAATAAATAATAACTAATCTTCTAAAGTATTGCACATAGGAATCAGTAATTCAATCTCCAATATGAATGAACTCGTCCACGATACTACCGCATGATTTCATTTCAAAAAGGTGGGACAACTTTTATGTCTTGTAAATTCAAAACGTACGATGTTAGGTATAAAATTTTTTTCCAAAGAGCTTCATTAACATTACCGGATAGCATATTTCTAGCCCCAAACCATCATGTGAATCACCCGGTGTACTTTGTTATTACAAAACCATAATTTTAACGTATAATTGTATATTCAAAATGTATCAAAGAAAACATTTCGAGCGACGTAGAAAGTCAAAATTTCATAACACATATTTACTCACAATTTAAACGAAATTATAAAATAAACATGAAATTTAAATTTACCGACACAGATGTAAACAGCGGACTTGAAATTGGCTTAATTAATATTTTATGTATGACAGGCGAGTGACCCTTCGGCGAGTGTCTGAGGGCTAATTGGCGTGCGCTTTATGACCACATCACAATACATACGTAATTACACATAAGGGGCATAAATTAAAAGACAACAAGTGCCAGGACGCGCGCCCCCTCCCGCGCCCCCACGACCCCGCTGTGGGCGCTCGGGCACTCGCTCGCTTCAAGTCGCGGAGGCATCACGTTCGCGGACGGTGCGCCGGCAGATGAGCGCGCACACCGCGTATTAATGGGCCATGGGTGACACGAACGTGCTCGAATATTAGTCCGTTTATAATCTTAATTATTATGTGCAATTGCTAATATTAATGAAGTTGGTAGCCCTGTCATCAAAATGGGTGATAACACGCTCGCGGAATCCGACGAGAACATCGAGAAGAGTATAAAGGCACTACTAGAGAAGATAGAGTCAATGAGAGTGGCTGCCAGGAGTGAGGCACACGCAGGCAGGACTCCCGCGCGACTGGAGTTGAGGACTCTGGGGCTCTGGAAGGCAGTGTTGGCGGAGTGCGTGGCCTCCTTCCTGTACGTGTTCATAGTGTGCGGAGCCGCGGGAGGGGCTGGCGTGGGCGCCTCCACCTCCGCCACCGTGCTGGCCACCGCCATCGCCTCCGGGTGCGCCATCACCACGCTCACGCGCGCATTCGACAACATATCAGGTAAACAATAACTTCCCCACGAGGAATACCCAACAGGTGCTTTCGTTCGGGCCCATTCAATCGGGAGCAGATGTCATGTTGTATTGACAATTAAGTTGCAGCTGCTAACGAAGATCACGTCGCTGGGAATATTGCTTCGTTGTTATTAACATGTGCTGTTTACTATTTTTGTGTGAAAATGAATTTACATTATTACACTTGTATTATATTTATTTGCACGGAATCTAATTTTACAATCGCAGATCACATTCGCGCGCAATAATAATAACAATGAACGAAGCCCTCATGTGCTCACCCTTCTCGTGTCACATGGGGTGTTATTATAAATTATGACACCGCGGAACAATATCACTTTAAATTATATGAATACACAATACGCCTTTAATATCTATTAAATTATTTTACAATGTCGGATTATAGCGAATGTGTGTGCGTGTGTGTGTGTGTGGGGGTGAGTGTGTTGCGGTTTAACATGTGCCGTGTGTCGCAGGTGCTCACATAAACCCGGCCGTGTCGGTGGCGCTGTGCGTGAGGCGGCGTGTGACTCCGCTGCGTGCCGCGCTGTATGTGTGCGCGCACTGCGGCGGCGCCATCGCCGGTGCTGCGTTGCTCTACGGGTAAGTGACGAATATGACAAACAAATCACAAATTACGAGCACATAACCTTTGGGTTTCCAACACTGCCTGCATCTGTTTATATGGGATGCGATATGAGTGCGTTGAACTGCTTAGAGCGTAGCAGATGTATTGCATGTGTGATGTGTCCATGTGCTCGCATCCTGTTCTCAGATGTTAATGAACAACAGGACGCGATGATCTTACGATTATTATTATTTGTACAACACATTGAACTCGTATACCTGAAGACATTGTGCGGATGCGCATGAATGGTGCGTGGGACAATGCGAGCCCCAAAGACCCTTTGGCCCATTACACAATGCTCAGGTAAGAAGCACGCACATGCGCAGGAGCGGCCGCATTCACATCCACCCCACTCAATGCCCACGTTCACCCGCGAGTACTCCTTGCACATATGTTAGCTGATACTGCACATGCCATAAATAACCCAATACATACGATTTAACTGTGTTTTATTATGGAAGCGGTGAACACACTGATGATGGCTACTGTCCCACTTGGAATAACATTGGCATTGCAGCTTACTATATACAGAGTAACCTTAATGCAACGACCCTCAATATAACGATTTCCTCGGTTTAACGAATTTTTCCAAATCCCCCAGAACTGCCCGTAAGAGCTAATGCAAAATATACCTTTACATTTACAAAACCTTTTTATAACGAATTTTCAACCTCTGCAAAATATAAAAAGAAAGTATTATTTACCTCTATTATAAGCTGAGATTAATTTTTTTAACCTAATAACGAACCTCATTGTAACAAATTACTTGATATAACGAATTATTTTCTGATTCCCTTCAGTATCGTTATATCAAGGTTGCATTGAATGCATCTTATTGATCATCAACTAACTGACTGACCAAATAATACGCAAATTATTAAGAACTATAAATTTAATAATAGCAATTTTTGTGTTTTAATGCGTGGTCAGTTTGTGCGACGAAGGCTGTAAAAGGCTGTTTAGGTTACATTGATTATATCTAAAATTAGTAAGTTGTCCGCGTCCACACACACACACACACGTGTGTTATGATGTCAATTAGCCACTTTCCTACGTTCATTAACAAGTAAGCACAAACTTCATGCAAACGTAATCCATTTACTGTTCGCGCATTCATGTCAAAGCCGACATTGTTCATCAAATAATCAAAATAAACATTATTATACGGATCTAATAGAATCAAAAACAACAATCCGTCTTTTCTCTAATTAGCGGTAATTGTGAAATAATGTCACCCGATTATTAGATCATAAAATTATTCGATGTATTTTTTATTAATTTGAGATTACTCAACTAATAAAATACATATTTTAACATACTTACATTATATGTTATACTAATCTTATTTATTACCTCCCTTCACATTTTAACTTAATAAATATTTAAAGGTTGGCTGGTAGAGAATGCTACCTAGCATTATGCCCGCCTGGTACATATGTACCAAGTTTTTAAATAAATAAATTGATACCGGCTTAATTCTTAAAAGATTCGAACTCGGGGTCTCTGCCGCCAGCTTACACCACTGCAAACTAAAAAATTGATCGCTATTTTCAACAGTGATTTTATAATGAAGCTACCTTCACTCTTACGTGCCACCGCCGCAAATGCATTTACATCGTGCTTATAGCATGATTTGTTGATTGGCAGACTCGTAACCAATGTGAGTTTTAGTTGAAATTGATAATATTATCCCCGTGGTGTATGAGTGCGCCCCTTTGCGCGGTGTTCGAGGGAACATGTGCGGGCTTTTGTGAGTGCGCCCAATGTGGTGACGATTGCTAATATTTGCTTATCATCAACAATGCTGCTGCTTTTATTCATGTTATGCCGCTCTCGCTGTCAACTGATTCTATTGAACGATTATCGACTTAATCTGCACATGACGTATTGTGAGAACCAGTTGTTCACGAAGTATTTTGTTGTTTTTGTAGTGGTCCGTGTCTCCTATTAATTGATGTAAAGTGTGTTGTGTCTCCGCCCCCTGACCCCTGCCCCTGCCCCGGGAGCTGTTAACTGCTAACCCTTTTGGTGGCATGTGGCCGATACGATGCGGCGACAATTTGAGAACGCATCTGCACCACATGATATTAGTCTGCGAGGGCAAGTGCGCAATTGTACGCATTGTTACGATAATTGCCGATCATTGTTGGAGTGTGTGCCACTAGAGCGCTATCTGCTTTTTATTGTCATATAAGTGGAATTTATTATAAATGTGAAATATATACTCGAATATCACACACACACACACACACACGCACAGTCACCTGCATCATTTGGACGCACAATGAACGCGGATCCCAGAATTAATGAGATTGGGTCACGTGTGCTCTCCTAGACATTGTAAGTGCGTATGTTTCAGTATAACAGTGCCCGGCTATCAGGGGAACTTGGCAGCATCGATGTCGTCGTGGGGTGGCGTGGCGTGGGCGCGCCTCGTGGCAGAGCTGCTGCTGTCGATGGTGGTGGTCGTCTCGCATAACACATCGCCACTGCAGCTGGGCGCCGCTTATTGCGCATGCACCTTCGTGTCGGTCAGTAATATCACTTATATTCAGTCAATGGGACGAACGACGGGCGCTACCTGTTATGGGACATGGGACTCTCCACACACACACACACACACACCTACCTGGCCCAAACGATTGAAATGGCAACTGATGAAAAAACTGCTCAGAATTAATAGCACATACAGATGTGGTTTTTTTATTGAGCTTTGGGATTGGGGTATTCTTTTGTTCCGATCGAAGGATGTTTCTAAGTCGTCTTTAAATTGTCTAATTGAATTCTCTACCAGATGCCGTATTTGAACCCGGCGCGTTCTCTCGGGCCCGCGTTCGTCCTCGGCAAGTGGGAGCATCAATGGGCGTACTGGACTGGGCCCATCGTCGGCGCAGTGATAGTCGCTCTGTTGCTGCATAGGACGGAGCGCGACGATGACACTGAGCGGGGATCAGAAGCAGGGTACGTCCCCGCCCCGCCCCGCTCTTCCGGCTACGTGCCCGCGGCGTACGTGCATGCATATAAGGCGAACGCGGAGCCGCTCTATGGTGGCACCAAGTCGCTGTACGGACGCTCGCCACCCGTCAAGCGACACACGTTGCAGCGCTCGCAGTCCGTGCACGGCAAGGCGGCGCTGCTTCACCAGACTGCCCAGAGCGCGCAGAACACGCATAACGCAGGCCTGGCAGCTCGGCGTGACTCTCTGTACGGGCGGCGCGCGTGCGTCACAGACGAGTACGCCGCGTACCACCCCAGCATGCCTGCGTGTGCGCACCCGCTCTATTAGCAATGCGTCACGTTTCATATGAACAACGAAACAAGAACATTTAGTATTCTGTTAACATACCTTTGTACATTGTTGTATTATAATAAAAATTACTTTCTCATATGTGTCACCCAATATGTCATTGCAATGCCTGCTTCACCCCAAAGAAGTTGTCTTATTTACACATATATGACTATTTGGTTTGTCCAGGAATCAGACAGGTTGCCATGACGCAGCAAATCGTTAGCTGCAGCCATTGTGCATGTGTGGGATGGGATGCACTGAGTGGTGCATCACCATAGTACATAAGTGTATATTAAAAGAGAACAGGTAGTTGGGTTTCTTGTTACAAAAACACATTTTGAAGACGTACTGTTTATTGAAGCCGCGTGCACAATAATAGCATCACATCTCCTATTTCACATAAACTAAAAGAATACATACATTTAAATGCTTAAATTGAAATATAAAATTATTCACATAAATTAGGCATATAAAGTCGGCCATCGTGTGCTTATGTTGCAAGATGGCCACCAGTGCAGGCGGAGAATAGCAGAGATCCATTTGTGAAGTGGAATAATGAAACGCTTGTTAACAAACGCAGCCACCCTCCGACCCCTCCTGGTCCCCTGTGGTCGTCGCCTGGCTCTGCAGGTCCACGGCTGCGATGCGCTCAGGACATATACAGGTTTACGAAGGGCAATCAAACACATTTGCATACTTCAATATCATATATAACTTAGTAATAAATTAATACATTATAATACAAAGTGCGTCTAACATGCGCAAGTGTTCTCCGGCTCCTTGTGGTCTCCAGGGGCCTGTCGCAGTATCACCTCCTGCACTGGGCCGAGCTCAGGACATGTATATCATATACTACGCAAGCAACCAAGCATTAGTACTCACACCGTTAGTAGGTCTCACACTCACACTGGCCACATGGCATATAAAAGGATACTGTCTTCAGGGGGCTTGCTCTCGGAGGAGTCCATGCCCGGCAATGCGGCCGCCACTCGCCTGAACAGCTGCAACACAAGCAATCAGCAAGGGCACTCTCTCTCAGGCGCACTCGGTACTCACCTGTTTCACGTTGTAGCCCGCCTTAGCACTGGTCTCTATAAACATCACGTTGAGCTCCTTGGCTTTGCGGTCCCCGTCCTCTGTGGACACCTGTCTTTTGTCTGACAGATCTGTCTTATTGCCCACCAGCATTATGATGACATCACTACCACGCTCTGTACGCACATCGTCTATCCACTTGGACGTTTGGTGAAAGGAGTTGGCATCTGAAACATCTCAGATTAAACCACCGTTCACTCTGAACGTACTTCGATGCAGCACTCACTCGTGATGTCATAGACGACCACAGCCACTGTGGAGTCTCTGATGTATGAAGGAATCAGTGATCTGAATCTCTCTTGCCCCGCCGTGTCCCATAGCTGCAGTCTCACCGTGCGATCCTCAAGGTACATAGTCTTTGACAAGAAATCGATACCTATGGTTGCCTGAAAACACGGATTGCCAACACGCAACATTCCAAATGATAATAACAAGACGTCGTGATTCATATCTTGCATCATCGGTAACTCACTTGGTATGTGTTGTCGAAGCTGTCGTACATGAACCGGGTGATCAGCGACGTCTTTCCCACTGTAACGAACACTGCATTTAGGTCACGATAACACTATAACGAACGATCGGTCGCCCGAATTGCGAACTACCAATAAAGATTGTTAGAATCGACGCTCACCGCTTTGTTCGCCCAAAAACACCAACTTGAACTTGCGCATGGGGTTACCGAACTCACCAGACGCCGACATTGTGATTTAAAATATAAATAATTATTCACTAAACTATTAATTCTCACAGTATTCTATCACAGACAACTACATCAACGATGACAGTTCGGCCACTCCTCCACACACTCGCAGCGCCACGTTACCCGGCGGACTGACGGCCGACGCGCGAGCCAACTCAGCACTTTGCAATCCTATTGTGTCTAATTAAAAGAGTAAATCTTCAAGATTGACAAAGTTTACGCGTGCATTTAATTACATATGCAAAATTAGTTTGATCCATAGTGAGGATTCCATATGAAACAAAATCGGTCTTTTAGAACGCTACGCAAAACGTCAAAAGTTCAAAAAAAAAATGGAAACTCGCCTTTTACATCACTTAGGCAGTTCGATCGTGGCCACTGGGGGCCCCGGGTGGGCTTTTAATATGGAGACAATTTATTTATTAACTCAGACCACATAAAAATTTTAATCGAGAAAAAATACAAACATTTTCTGATAGCACGATGTGTCGCCGCTCTATTGTACAATGAGAAACCTATGCGTCTTCTCATTTGTGAGCGAAGAGTGAAAACGCTATTTGTCCCGTCTATCACAAGAAAAAAAAACACAATACATAAACATATACATTCCTTTTCTATTTTAAAGTTAAGTATAGAAGAAAAGGTGGAAAGTCGTCAAAGCTGATACGAGAACTCTACTTTGAAACGTATTTGCCAGGTGATCCATCGGTTGCCAGCGGAGGTCTCTTATAATAAAACATTTGAATCACAAAAATATCTGTCTTTGGTTAAACATGGTTCATGTAACACAGTTGTGGTAGTGCTGGTCAGGGGGCATTCCTCCTTTGAGGGAACATGGTGTCCTCCACAACTATTGTGTTGCAAATCAGATCATATCCAGTTCTGTTGTACCGGAACACAAAGAGGGCGAAACATAGCGGGAACAGCAAGGATATCAGGAGGTTCTTGATAAGAGAGCGCGAGAGTGCCGTTGAGAAAGAGAGGGGAGCAGCAGGGTGTATGAGGACGGCTCGGGGGGAGCCTGCTGGAATCACGGCTGATGCAGACACCACTTTCAGTCCCAGCATGGCCTTGCCTGGCGTCGCTCCATTGGCGCCGCTGTAGCTCAAACACAGCGCCTGTGGAGCACATTCGCTTTAGCAATACAACAAACGCTGCACCAAACCAACTGAGATCCATCACCTACTTCATAGAAGCACACCATCACCCTGTATGTCAGCTCCACAACCAGTAACTCGGATGTCATCTCCAGTGCCTTCTCATATGAGTCCAGATTTTCAGTCAGCTTGTCCAAATCAAACTTCTCCAGTTGACTGGAACACACATACACACACACTACATCAATAATGCGATTGAACTGACAAATCCTTAATGTAAATCATCTCACAACTGACATGTAGTCACCAGCAAGGAGCGCCAAAAACAATTTAACCACAAACAGGAATATGAAGTCCAGGATCTCAGCCAGAAGACGTTTATACAGCGGAGGTACCAAGTACTCATACCCACCATTACGACTTATCACTAAAAGAAAATCAGATCACTATTAAAGTGCAACAAATGCAGTCATTTCTGCAGACGGTTGCTCACCATCTGACGGAGTAGGCGCTCTATCAGCAGGCCGCGCTTCTGGCGGATTGTTCGCCGCGGGTTGGTAGTTGTTGTTGAGCAGCGGAGTCACACTCGTGTTGGTCTGTGCGCCGCCTTGCAGGCTCATCATGTAATAGGGAAAGCATACTGACAGGTTTTGGTACATTTGTGCTTGTTGGATCCACAGCCGGAGTGCATCGAAATATGCCTCTCTTTCCGACGTTGATGCTAGCTCCTCCACTGCGCGTTGCTCCGCAGACTCATCGCCGCTCAGCTTCTCCGTGTCGCTCATGTTATATATTATATAAAATGATCCGAATAATACTCATTGAACAATTATGACTGTTTAGTACTCTATATTCTGAAATATAAATAAAACAGCGCACACACGGACACAAACCACAGACAATTAATATCAAACGCAGTAACACATGTCCTGCACGATGTATACACGTCAGTTCAGCTTTCGATCAGATGGTTTTTCTCCTTCTTTTGTCAAATGTATTACAAAAATGCAAACAAAAGCCCTAAAAATTACAAAATCCTAGTTCACATCGAAATTTACTAATGGTCTGTGGCAATATACATGTAATATGTTTTTATAGAGACATTGATTGATAATGGTTGCTTTGAAGGGATTGCTGCTATTCTCATAACTAATACTTTTCAGGTGTGCCCCAATTAACTCCACATAATTACACGGCACGTGCTGGAAATATGACATTCTTTATTTTACATATTTAAAAATGTTTTATGGTCACGTTGAAAATAAAATTTAATATTGCCACTCTTTAATATTGGCAAATATTAACAGATTTTTAGTTTAAATCAGTTGATTTATTTGTAAATGGGCCACGACATACGAGCGAAACACAACGCACATTGAAGCAGTCTGTGGATGACACGCCTTGGGTGGATTTGTGTATATAGCATAGTTTCGTCTGGTATTTTTTTAATGTCAGTCAGCCAGCGGATGGCCGGATGCGCATTAATGGTGTGGAGCAGACATTAATATGTAATGGTTTTTTAACATTGACTCTGTAAGCCAGTGTATATTGCATTTAAACAATAGTTTTAGCAAGTTAAGAGACCGTGTGTGCCGGTGTGCGAATGTGTTTGCCAATGTTGTACATTTGTGTGCAGTGCTCAGTGGTGGACTGTTGCTAGTATATAAAATAAATAAAGCTGCCGTCGTTCCTGATATTAGTCATCCGTAAGTAACATTGATTGTCACGCGTACATCGCTGTGTTAGGAGTTTAGGCCGGCTCCTTTGGCCAGCTGCTGCCACATGTTGATGTAGATGTTTGCGAATAATAGTGATTGGTGTATGGGTGGTGAACAGAGAATGTTTTATGTGAGTATTGTAATTGGCATACGTTCGTGCATCTTCGTTGGCGATATATACGGAGAATGGATAAACGTTATAAATAAACATATGGACAGCACAGTCGTCGTCGTACATACATCATAGCATCATTGGGTTAAATACATTCCTCTTTGCGACATCAATATCACGGAGAAGAGTCACATTCAAACATATTCAACTAATAATGTATGAAACAATAACATAGTAGTGCATGTGCATCACATGCATGGACGTAGTCAGCCATGGGCTCAGGGTGGGGCAGCAGTCTAAAATAATATGTAACTATCAAACGATTTACCCCGGTTAATTTTTTTTGTGTCGACTAACAACTGTCAAGTGTGAACTTTCTTATGAATATTAAGTATTGTAGTTAGTACCTAGATAATTAAGTTTTTTAGATTTGATTAGGTACCTTACAGGTGAGAACCAGGGTGGGACAAGCGCCCCACCCTGGCTACGTCCATGATCACATGTGACTAGCATTATATAAGTTAAATGTCCATGAATAATTTATAAATACATACTTATTAAAAAGTTCCCGCTCGGTGGCAATGAGTATTTGAATAAGCAAATTGAATTGCAAATATTCATTATTAAAACAAGCAGATGCCATTGCAGTGACCCACATAACTAATGTGCTCCCATTCAATATGCTTTTGTGTCACTTTTCATTATTTAAATAATTCTTCAACAATGATAGCAGCCTTCACGCGATCTGGGGCATTTCGGGAGTAATTGTAAAACAAGAATCTGCTCTGTAAATCTGTATGGAGCAGATTAGTCTCTCCAAGACAGCGGAGGCAACTGATGCTCAGACATCCGCTTCCATGCAAATACTAATAATAATTGTAGCACAATGTTGAACTGATATTAGAGCATTGTACCAAAATAAGTGCTTCTATAATAATGATGAATAAGCAAATATGTGGAGCATGAGGCTTTGATTTTAGTCTCAATAATCAACCTTATTACAATGTTATCCAAGCTGAGGGTACTTTTTTTCCTATTATAATAGTAAATAGCAAATTACACACATAATATTAACAATAATGCCGACCAATCTGAGAACTGTGTGGTCTTAGAAGGCGTCCATGTCGCTCGCGAGCATTCACCAGGCCTCATCTCCGTCGCAGCCGCCAGTCACATGCGCGTGCGTCACTGGCTGACTACTCCGCCGGACGCGCACGTAATTCCCATATCCGCGCTTGTGACTACGCCCCACGTGTAGTCATTGCGATATATATGTACATTGTACACGAATGTACGTATGTATATGATGCTTAATCATATCAGAAGATAAATGCAATACATGATACGATAGCAATATCTGCAAACATGCGCGAGTGTGTTTGCGATTCGCTTAAATCGTTGTCATTAAGCGCCCGATCATGGATCTAATAATGATAAGAATTCCCGCCGCACTATTTTTACACATTATAAGTAGTACACACAGAAGCACGCTCTGGCATACGTCAAGCTGACAGCGTTATTATTATGTTGAGATCAGCTGTGCAATGTATTCGATGTTGCCCACCGATAACACTATTACTGCTACTGACATGTTTATAGTTTTTATTGCCTTTGGCCTTTCATGGCGAATCATACATTAAGATATCGGTTCTCACTTCGCAGGGAGGCGCGCGGCGGCTGAGGCTCGCGCCCCGGAGCGACGCGCGCAATGGACGACGGCAACAGGCAGAGGCAGGCCACGCGCGTTTTCAAGAAGAGCTCGCCCAATGGCAAGATCACCGTTTACCTCGGCAAGAGAGACTTCGTGGACCACGTGACGCACGTAGACCCCATCGACGGCGTAGTGCTCGTGGACCCTGAATATGTGCGCTCTAGGAAGGTGTTCGGACACGTGTTGGCTGCCTTCCGCTATGGACGCGAGGACCTCGATGTGCTCGGCTTGACTTTCCGCAAAGACCTGTACTTGGCCGCCGAACAGATATTCCCTGCGACCGGACCCCGCCGCCCCCTCACCCGTCTGCAAGAGCGCCTCGTGCGCAAACTGGGACCAGCCGCGCACCCTTTTTACTTCGCGTTGCCCCCTCACTGTCCCGCGTCGGTGACACTCCAGCCCGCGCCCGGAGACACCGGCAAGCCCTGCGGCGTCGACTACGAGCTGAAGGCGTTCGTGGCGGACTCGCAGGATGAAAAACCGCACAAACGAAATTCTGTGCGCCTTGCGATTCGCAAGGTGACGTACGCGCCTAGTAAGCAAGGTGACCAGCCCTCCATGGAAGTGTCCAAGGAGTTCATGATGAGCCCTAACAAGCTGTACCTTGAAGCGTCGTTGGATAAGGAGTTGTATCATCACGGCGAGAACATCGCAGTAAACGTGCATGTCGCCAACAATAGTAATCGGTCCGTGAAGCGAATCAAAGTGTCAGTGCGCCAATTCGCCGACATCTGCCTCTTCTCCACGGCGCAATACAAGTGCTCGGTGGCAGAGGCCGAGAGCGAGGAGGGCTGCCCTGTGGGCCCCGGGTTCACGCTCAGCAAGGTGTTCACCCTGAAGCCACTGCTCGCCAATAATAAGGATAAGTGGGGGCTCGCTTTGGATGGGCAGTTGAAGCATGAAGACACCAATCTGGCGTCCAGTACGTTGCTCGGGGAGCCCTCACAGCGAGAGAACCTCGGAATCATCGTGCAGTACAAGGTGAAGGTGAAGCTGTGCCTGGGTCCATTGGGTGGTGACCTGAGTGCCGAACTCCCCTTCATCCTGATGCATCCCAAACCGGAGGAGCCGCGGCCGCCGCCCGAACTGTCGCAGGACAAAGACCTTATTGAGCTGGATGACCGTCCTGAGCCCGACGATGACATCATCTTCGAGGACTTCGCTCGTCTGCGGCTGAAGGGCGCGGACGCGGACGCCTGAGCGCCCCCTTAGATAGTACAATGTGTTGTTTTGTTACGATTATTGAGTTATACAGATATTTTTATATAAGATGTAATATTTTTGCATAATGTAACCAGCATTTAGTCTCCGTGGACATTCCGCGCACGTCATTGACGCACATTCTTTTTTTAATTTTACATCGAACACTTTTTGATGTATTCTTTTTAAATAAATATATAATCTACATCCCTTGTTTCACTTTCAAAGCACGTTTGTACTGATGCCTGCAATTCTAATAAATTAAAATGTTACATTCTCAACTCTAATAATAGAAATCAGAAATGGTGCATTCAGAATATTCATTGGAATTAAATGATTGAAGCCAATGTTCTAAATTGCATGTATTTGTTGTTAATAATATAAGAGTCCAGCAGAATAGACAATGCTGCCGTCTCTTGAGATGAAAATGGTGATGGAGGAGTCATGGCACTGGTACGTGTGTTCTCCGTCAATGGAGTCCTTGTATGCATGCATTGTGAGTGCACTCCAGTAATGTGCAATGTCCCGGCTCTGTGTGTGCTCGGCCAGCAGCTGGCACACTCGCTGCAGCACCCCGGGGGAGAAGCATCCAGTGCCCTGCGTCATCGCTATCCTCTGAGACGGCACATCCGCCTCACTCTGTGGTACAGTGTATGTGCTCACGTACGGATGCTCAGGAGTCAGATCACACCCATGCCACACCATTCCCAACCACTCCAACACTTCCGATGGCTCAGTGTGCCAGATGGATGGAATCCGTGTTATGGATGCAGAATCTAAGTGTTTCACTTTAGGATCACAGACGGCTACACTTATATCAGCATCAAACAAGTATTTGGCCAAAGAGGAAGGACACAAGGAAGCGTCGTGTGGCTCCCAACTCATGTTCAAATCAAATGTTTCCAGTTTCTTAACCGACTCCTTGACACGTGGGTGCAGCTTATCCCTTAATGCAATCCTTATTTCATATGAGTTGTGTGATGCCCTTTTACCCTGCAGTCCCAGACATTGGTAGGTGGGCTCGTTGACGTGCAAAGCGAGCACGCCGTCTTGGGTGATCGAAAAGCAGTTGTCGATCACACAGCACCGCCCTATTGAGATACAGCAGAGCGAACCTCTTCTTACAAAATTTTCTATGAAGTCATCCTCGAGCAACACGCTCACGGGGCAGTCGCTCACTTTGTAATATTGTCTATCCACGGTCAAACACCGCCTTATGTCGTCGAATACTCTTGTTTCATCAGGTATTGTGACAATCACACTTTCATAAGCAGTGTTCACGTTTACTACATCCTTCAGCTCATCGAGTGGCACTTTCCTCCTCAGATATGAAGATATTTTTGGAATTGGAAAGTTGTTCACTTCAGGGCACAACATTATTATTAAACTTCTATGTCGCCTTAAAAATATTTCATAATAATCACATATTTGCCTTTTTGTTTAAACTATCATATTTATGAAGAGAATTATTCGGGCAATGAGTACAATAGTAAAGTGCAGAAGTGAGCGCTAATTCTACAATAAACGAGTATGAACTTCGATATGTTAGTCCTAACACAGCCCGCGAAAGCCTCCGACGACATGAAAACTAACCTGGAAATTCGCATTGACCATGGACAACTTTTTAAGCAGTCTTTCCTTGGACCACAGACAATAGGCTTTGAATCACGCAATTGACTTTTACAAATAAACACGTTTGCAAATTACAACTATAACTTATAATTCAACCATTTGAAAACACTTTATATCAGTTTATTATTCCACTCTAATAATAATATTCAAGTATCATTTTACTAGATTAATGTCTTTGGTATTGCTATTGTAATTAATTGTCAAAAGTATACTCGCTGCTTAGGAAAACAATATTGTTGAAGGCGGTTATGCGCCTCGGTGGTGTTATTTCGTTGGTCGTCGCGGCGGAGTCCTAGAGGATTCATCCTATTTCCGTGGAGATTATAATGTATTCTGATAATTTAGTATTAAAAAATGAAAGTGTGTTTTCGAATTAATGGCATATAAATATAACTTACATTAACGGACGCTGGTGGTTACTGTATCGTTTATTTTTACAGAAAATAGCTGACCAGAAGCTCCAGGCGTTCTCCGTCGGAGCAATGGGTGCGCGCTCGATGTCAAAAAGGGAACTCGAGGAGCTCAGGAAGAAGGAAGAGGAGGAGGCGGCCGCTCATGTGCGTGTCGGCGTGTGACCGGTGCGTCGGTTGTTGCGCTTCATTTCCATCTTGTGGTTGCAGGTGTTCAAGGAGTTTGTGGAGACATTCCAGGAGGCTCCCAGCAGCACTTCCAAGGTGTGGGTGAAGGCCGGCACCTATGACGCCGGCGCGAGAAGTTAGTATCGCAATAGGAGTCTGCACGGAGTGGTGGCACATTCTGCATTAATGACGTTTCAGAGGAGGATTCGTCAGAGAGAGGCAAGCTGTACAAGCCGGTGTCGCGCCTCGACGAGCGACGGGAGCCCTCTCGCCCGGACCCACCCAAGCACAAGCACAAGGCCGTCAACAAGGATAATAAGAAGAAGAGCAATCTAGAACTGTTCAAAGAAGAATTGAGACAGTCTGTGTCACTCATTGTCAGCGTCATGATGGCATTCCTTCTCTCATATTTTACTTACTGATGCAGGATGCAAGAGGAGCGCAATGAACGGCACAAGTATAAGAATGTGTTGCGTACACAAATTCCAGACATGGACCCCGGGTTTGACATGGGCTCCTACGACACGGGAGACCCCAACACTACCAATCTGTATTTGGGCAATCTTAATCCCAAGGTGTGACTCTGCTTATACTATTGTTTACACGCACACGCACATTCACTTGTACACGTGTGATATTTACAGATCACTGAGCAACAATTGATGGAAATATTTGGACGTTATGGTCCATTGGCCAGCATCAAGATAATGTGGCCACGATCTGATGAAGAGAAGGCGCGCGGCAGGAACTGTGGCTTTGTAGCTTTCATGTCACGGAAGGACGGAGAGAGGGCTCTTCGCTGCATCAACGGTCAGTAGAGGTTTAGTTAGTTACATCATCATAGAAGAAGTGGTGACATAAGAAACTTTCAGGCAAGGAGGTGCTCGGTTATGAGATGAAGCTGGGCTGGGGTAAGGCCCTGGTCATCCCACCTGTGCCCATCTACATTCCCCCTGCGCTGCAAGCCCCCGCCGCCCCTCCGCCCGCCACTGGACTGCCCTTCAACGCGCAGCCGCCGCCGCACCACCACATCCCCTACGTGCGCCCCGAAGACTCCTATCCCCGGGATCCTGTTGACCGACAAGAATATGATAAGGCAAGCATTGAGCGGGATATATGAGTTTGGAATTGTATGCTAAGAATAACTCTTTGTTTTACAGATATTATCACAGTCCATAGTGAAAGTGGTGGTTCCAACAGAAAGGTGTGTCTCCAATGGTTCACCATCACCAGGCACTCCATGCACAAACGTGACAATGCTGTTCTCATTGCAGGAATGTGGTCAACCTCATTCACCGCATGGTGGAGTTTGTGATTCGGGAAGGACCCATGTTTGAGGCCATCATCATGAACAAAGAGATCAACAATCCATTTTTCAGGTATTTTGCACATCTGTCTCGCATGCGTTCTCGCTATGGTCTGCTGAGGATAATCATCTGTTTGTATGCAGGTTTCTGTTTGAGAACCAGAGCGTTGCCCATGTTTACTACAGGTGGAGACTGTACTCCATGCTGCAGGGAGACACACCCAAACAATGGAGAACTGAGGATTTCCGCATGTTCAAAGGTGAGGCACTCGACGCCAATGGAATGCATGATTTGGTACCGATTATATAAATTACCTCTGTAGGTGGTTCCGTGTGGAGACCGCCCGTTATGAACATGTACACTGCTGGAATGCCAGACGATCTGGTGCATGATGATGGCACCGACCGCGGGACCCTCACTGAAAAGTGAGTATACTTAGTTGTTCAACTGTTAGTCATCATCGACTGCCAGTGACCGGCCTGGTTTATGTGCAGGCAGAGAGTGCGACTGGAGCGGATCGTACGCAGCGTGAGTCCTGACCGCGCCAGCGTTTGTCGCGCGATGTGCTGGTGCGTGAGTCACGCGGAGGCGGCGGACGAGGTAGCCGAGTGTCTGGCGCAGGCCTTGACGGGTCCGCGCACGGCACCGCGGAGGCGACTGGCGCGGCTCTATGTGGTCTCGGATGTGCTCCTCAATAGTCAGGCTCGCGTCCCACGTGCAAACGCTTACCGCGCCGCTCTGCAGCCGCGCCTGGCAGCCATGCTACGCGCGCTACCTCCCCATCCACAGGCGCTCAGAGACCGCGCGCGCAGAGTGCTCGCCGCATGGGCACAGGCCGCGCTGTACCCGCCTGACTTTTTGGCTGAGCTGAGTGCCGCGTTAAGGGACACGCCCGAACTGCGAGAGGCTCGAGAGCCCTCGCCGGCATCTTCCGAACGGTCGTGGGATGGCGCACTCGACGGGGCTGCGTTGAGGCGGCTCGCAGCAGACAGGCGCCGTCAGCGTGATGACGTCGATGGTGAACCCTGTCAGTATGCGCTCCCTCTTCCTCACCATGATCGAAATTCGTGCTCTCGTTCATTAGGATACTTTTCCGTTTTGTCCTCAGTGGAGGAAGACGAGGATATAGACGGGGTACCGCTGTCTCCGCCGCCGCCCGCTGCCGTCACACCGAGTCTCCCAGGGGCATTCGTGCCTTCTCGTTGGGAGACAGTGGAGGAGTCCGCCGGAGGCGAAGAGGAACCCGAGGAGGATTCTGGTCCAGCACCGGAGCGCGTCGAGCCGGAGGACGAGGGTGAGACTGGTTCTGTCCCTCGGGCCACTTTAAGAGAGATAGAAGTGCGCGTGTTGAGGTACGCTGACGAGTTGGAGGCTGGTGAGAGGCCATCGCGGCCAGGACTGACGCACCAGCAGCAGTTGCAGCATTATAGGAAGAAACTACTGCGGAAGGTGAGATGCTGGTGCTTGTTATATTGAGGTGAATGCGTATTTGATTTGGCAATCTCTTCAGGCATCTCGGGCGCAGTCTTCTGCGGAAGAAGAGCCTCCAGAGCGACCGCAGGAGGTCGATGGGCACTCGTCTTCGTCACGGAAGTCCAAGAGGTCGCGAGAGCCGTCTCTCTCTCCGCCAACGAAGCGAAGACATAGGTAGTTATAAATAATTATGTGAAGACATTATTAGTGACGAAATTAAGTTTACTAATGTAATTTGCGCGCAGAACCCGCTCTAGGTCAAGGGAACGGGAGAGGGAGAGGGACAGAGAGAGGGAGAGGGAAAGCGAGCGACAGCGCGAAAGGGACAGAAGACGTCGATCTCCCGACACTCCGCCGTACCATCATCGCAAACACAAACACAACAAACACAAATATTAAAATATACAACATTAATAATTATAATTGATCTTTTTTATTACAAATTTTTGGAAATAAATAATAATAGAGAAGCACCATTCTGGTTCTGTGCGGCGCCGCAATAATACTGTCCAGTCTTTCTTTATATGTGGAATGTCACCTCCCTGTGCGCCAACACCAGCATCGCAGGACACCGTCACTGAAATTGGCAAGCCATAAGAGATCAGCAGATAGTGCCTCGCGTGGCATAAAATGACCAACTCACGTGCCAGATGTGTAGACTATCCCCGCCGCTGCTGCTACGGCCAATTGTGGCTCGGGCGCCCTTCCCGCAGCCCGCGCGCCTGCCCACTCGTCCCATTCTTCCCATTGAGCCCAGACGCACACGGCGCCGTCTCGTCCGCATGACACGGGTGCGCCGCTCTCGTCCGTCGTCAACCCGCTCACCCAACCCGCGTGCGCCGAACGCATCACGCCCGCTTCCTCGCCGCCTCGCTCGGACACCAGCCAACGTTTCACGCTTCCGTCGCGCGATCCGGAGAAAACTACGCCGGCAGCAGGACTGCACAACGCCTGCACGCCATCGTAGTGCGGTGGAGAGAAGGCGCGAGTGGATGCGTCCGAGCCCGCACGCCGAACGAGACGCACGCTGTGGTCCCGAGAACCAGTCACGACGCCCGCGCCGCAAGCTGCCGCGCTCGTAACGGCCGCCGCATGTCCGCATCGCGCCGTCCACAAACACGATAGCCTGCGTTCAAAACGGTTACGCATGCACGATGGAAACTCCCGACCTGCAGCGACACATACATGCGTAGATCCCACAGCCGCAGTCTGTCCCCTGCAGCGGTGTACAGCTCGTCTGCATAGAGTCCTTCTGCCAGAACAGCAACACCACTCGAGTCGCTCCCGAGATGGGCTGCAGCGACACTTGCGCCCTTCCTTGGGTCCCACAGCCGAACAGGGTCAGTGCCGCCGGCCGCCAATCCGCGTTGCGTGAGGCACAGCGGACCGCCGCCGCCCCCTGCGCGCCACACCTGACGTCCCACGCGCACATCCCAGGCGCGCACGCTTCGGTCTGCACAGAACAGAAGTGTGTTTCTGCTCGTAATAGAGCATCAGATCGTGAGCTACGCCGACTCACCCGCGCCACCGCTGTACACGTGTTCGCTATCTGCGGCCAACGCCTGCACTGGTCCCGCGTGTCCCTCGCACACGTGCGTGCACCGAAGACCGTCGCCGCTCATTCGCTACATCATATCGAAAGATTCGATCGGTGATGTCTCCACAGTTTCGTATCAGAGAGAACAGATGTTACCTTATGTCGTATCTGTCTAACGGCAACCCGTGGTTCGTCCTTCTGCCGGTTGCCGGGCGCGAGGCGGAGGAACACATCCTCGTCCCTCGTACGCCGCGACATGCGCGGGGACTGCGGCGGAGTCTCTCCGGTGGCCGCGCTGGTCAACGAGCATTCTCTATGTTATAATATTCAAGAGCGCGAAGATGCGATCATGCATGCGCACTTACCAGCAACGCCCATCACAGAAATACACCACAATGCGACTAAAAAACAACAAATAGAGCAAACACAAACAAGTGGTTGTAATAATAATATATATTTGTGCCCGAATCACCGAAACTCCCCGAACTGCCACACTACTTACTACAAGCTCCGCCCAAACATTAGCCTACATACTAAAACTACAAGAAAGCGTGCCGTCGTGTCCGCGTCATGCTCGCGGCGCCCCTTAAGCTAGTCTTCGTCTATACACAGCGCACCCAGTACACTGGAACAATGAGCGCACTTAGCGTCGGCACCATGCACTGCCGCGCTCTTGCAGATACCTACCTCGCGTGCGGTCTCGCCAACGTCGTCCGCCGCTCTCCGGCCGGAGATGGCACCAGAGTCCTGAACAATGTACACATACAGCGCTAGAGTGCGAGCGACACGCGTGCGTTACTTGTGCGTGCGCGCATACCTGAGACTGCCCGGTGCGCTCGGCACGCGGCACAATGGCGCCGGCCGCCCTTCCTCGTGCAGAGACCGCGTCATGCCCTCAGTGACCCCCGGGAACACCCCCAAGTCCCGCAACCGCACGGAGCCGCGACGCACTCTGTGATCGCACACATCTGATTGTAGTCAGCCTCCTACTGTACAGCGCCATGCCTACTCTCGCCGATACTCACGCATTCCGCTCGAACGGCTCGGAGGGCGACGACTGCGTCTCCGGCGGCTCTTCATACGGCGGCAGCGATCTGCAACGAGGCCGCATTAACCAACTTGCAACGAAATGTGGCGTCTGATCGACTACCAGGGTCTCACCCTTCGCGTACGGGCGACACCGGCCTGGTGGAAGTGCCGCTGGATACGTTGGCGAGATCCACGTCGCTGAGTAACCGTAGTTGAAGGTGTCTGAGCTGAGCGCGTGCCTGCCCCAGCTCCGTACGGTGCTCGTCCGCTTGAGCCGTCGCGGTGACTGCTGCCCGCAAAGCGCGCTCAAGGACTGCTCGTGCTGCCGCTTCGTCCAAGCTGGCGAGCAATGCCCGCAAGTCAGGCAAGTCATCCCGCTCGGTCAGCAGTTGCAATTGATGTTGCGTATCGCGCACAGTGCGCTGCAGGTATTGTAGATGTAAGTCGTCGCCAGCGCCGCTCGCCTGAAGACGGTGTTTCTGCTGCGCCGCGTGTTCCAGCGACCGTTGCAGCTCGGCCGTGAGCGTGCGCGCTGCAACCGCCCTCTGCAGCCACCGCGACACGCGTTCCCACTGGCGCTCCGCCTGCTGCTCGGACTGGCGCACTGCACCCGTGCCACGCCTCGTGCGCGATCTCTGCGAGCGCCTCAACAGCGACACCTCCTCTTGCTTACGACGCAACACCTGCAAGAATCGCATCCAATCGCATCACGCTCGACACACAATGTGCGTTATGCGCGTGGACTCACTCACCTGTTCTTTGAGGTTTCGGTCTGCCTCCAGGGTTCTTATCAAATTGGCATTCTTCCTTGACTCCTTTCGCAGGCGAGCCACCTCTTTGTTCTTGGCGAGATGCGCCCGCCTGTGGTCGGCGGCTTCCTGCCTCATGCGTCGCACTAATTGCACTCGTTCGTTGCGGAGGCGGGCGAGTTCCTCCCTGAGACGAGCCAGGTGGCGCGCGGCCTGTCCCCCGGATGCGGGCGGCCCTGCTCCGCCTGCGACCGCCGTCCCCGGTCCGCGCAGTCTACCCTGCAGCTCCTGCAGCCGAGACTCGTACCTCCTCCTCAGCTCTTGCATGCGGCGCTCCGAGTCCTCCAGTTGCTCGACCAGCCGCGCCTTCGTGTCTATGTCGTCACTGAGCGCCGCCAACTCGGCCGTCATCGCCGCACACTCTGTCGCATCACACACATACATGAACACTTCGCGCGTGAACTAACACTAACACCCTCGCGTCACTCACTTCGCTCGGCTTCGTCGTCGTCGTCACCCTCCGCGCCGTCCTCGTCGGATTCTCCTTCCCCGGCGCTCTCTCCCTCCGCCCTCTCCCTCTCTCCTGGTCCGTCTCCGCCGCCGATCTTCCTCTGAAGCTCCAACTCACCCATGCTGCGCGCTAAAAGCTCCTTCTCCTGCGAGGCATTGACAACATGAGCGCCTAGGGGGTGACTTCTCTGTCGCACGGCTTCATCACTCGAACGCGAACCTGGTCCAGCTCGCGCTTGGCGTCCCCGATGAGGTCTGCGGCGTCTGTCGGTCGGACGAGGGCCGCTCGCTTGTGGCGATACTCGTGCTCGGCCGAGCGCTGCAGCAGTTGGGCTCTCAGCCTCTCTATCTCCTGCACGTAGCCTGCTACCAGAGCCGTGAGCGCGCAATCCTGTCCCTCGGCGTCACGCGGCACATCACTGTCGGCCACGAGCGCCGCATGTCGCGCAGTGAGCGCCGAAAGGGCGGCGTGTGCAGCCGCCAATCGGGCTCGTGAGGTTTCTAGCTCGGCCGTAAGCAGGGCGTTCTCACGAGCGGCGTCGCTCCAACCGTCCGCAGTACGACGCCCCTGACGATATTCTTGCAGCTCCAAACGGACGCGTGCTAGTTCCTCCCTCAACGCGCGCACTGTGCGCGAAGAAACGTCTTGATTGAGGACGCAGCGATTTCGTATGTTACGAGCTCGGTTCGCGTACTTTAGTGTCGACAGAGTCTCCGTAAAGTCGGCGTCGACGGCTGACACGCAGGCTACCATCAGCGTGCGACTATTGCCTCCGAGAGAGTCCTGCAGCAGTCTCGTCAGCTTAGAGTCCCTGTAGGGAACGTGCGCCGCTCGTCGGCTTCTGTCGCCGAGCGCCGAGATCACGTTGCCGAGCGCGAGAAGTCCACAATTAATGGAGATGCCCTCTTTCGCGCGGTCTCCGGTGGCCCCTGTGCGTTTCAATCGCTCGGAGCCGGCGAGGTCGACAAAGTGAAACTTGGCAGAGAGGGTTTCGTATTCAGCTTCCGCGGCGGTGTCATCATGTAGCTCTTGGTACATGCGCCGTCTCTGGTGTAGCAGTAGAGTGAACACGGCGTGTGAGCGGGAGGACGCGGCGTTCATGCGAGTGGCCGCCGTGGTTCGTGCAAGCGCGCCCTCTCTGTGGACAGAACGCAGGTGAGCACAAGCGAGGGGGACAAAGGGAGGAGGGGGAGGAGCAAGTGCGGCACCTGAGAGCGGCGAGAGCGGCGGCGGCGGAATTCACCGCTCTACGAGTAGCACCTGCTATGTGAACGCCCCCGGAGCCATCTTCAGTTAGTTTGAGCGCCCCCCGCAGCGGGCCCGCAGGCTCCAGTAAGTCTATGAGCTCTTCATTGTACAACTCCGTAAACTGCGCGTGTACCATGAACTCAGGCGGCTCGTGTCCTTTCGTTCGCGCGCGCCGCCGGATCCTTCTCATGGTACGAAAGAGTTGCCTAATAGCTCGAGGTATGATACCCCTCCTGGCTGTCTGCGGACACTCCTCCTCCGCCTCCTCGCCATCCTCGTCGCCGTCACTGTCGCTATGTACGTCCGGGTGATCCACCTCCCCGAGTACACAGTCGTCCTCCTCCTGGCCATCTCCAGTCTCCCAGCTGGTGCCCATAGTATATGTCTTCCCAGAACCGGTCTACAATTAGAACACACACTCTAATATTCCAATAATATATGCAAGAACAACATAAGTACATTCTTGAAATATAGTGATTACATATATCACGTGACACCAGGTGCAGCCATCTCACCCACTTCCTATGCATTTTTAATAACAACAATACTATAGTGGCCGAATATCTATTGACCAATAATAGCAAATATCGGAGATAAGAGCGGGTGACCTCGCTTTGCGCGCGTCATAACAAACAGGCGCTTATCTCAGGTGTGTGACATCAGTGATAACATCTTATTTGTCTAAATGTTGTAGTGAAAGTGCAGCTGTTATGCTCCAATTGTTACCTGTCCGTACGCGAGCACGGTGGCGTTGTAGCCGTCGACGGCGGCACGCACCAGCGTCCGCACGCATTGCCGGTACACCGATTGCTGGACGCAGCGCGGGGACAGCACCACATCAAACGTGAACAGCCGCTCATCCCCCAGACACACGGTGCGCTCGCTCTCCGACACATGCACGCACTCCGCACAGCCCGCAGCCAGCTCAGCACTCGATGGTGGCCGCACTCTGTAACTCCATTACTGTATCATCTGCTGCGCCCGGTGCTACCACAACCCACACCTCGCCGCAATTACCTCACCGCTACGCGCACATTGGACTGGTCTGTCGACATCTTCCTGAAACCAACAATTATTGCCTTGATAATACGTGGACGACCATGTAGGCGTCCTAAACCTCTACAACATATATTATTAATACAAATCAATGGACTAGAAAGGTTACATACAAACCTTGCCACCCACCACCACGATTTCCAACTAAATACATAATTCACTATTTAGCAATCGAAGCCTACGTATAATATGCTGTTTGTAGAGCACTAAGCCAACATTTCGTCCTTTACAATTACATACCTATAAATATAAAAGTAAATCTAAATTCGTTCCATCACAACCTGTCGCGATATAAAGTTGTTTAAAACAGTAGCAGCGTGCACCCACAACACCAAGCGCGACCATGCGGCACGGACACAGGCACCGGACTGACTGACGACATATCATATACCTTACATTTACTATTCTCCCGTCTCCGACCGTCACTGACAATCCGTGGGAGACTCGCTGATGCTAAAACAGCTGATGCCGAACTTCAACATCACTAGCGACCAGATAGTTAGTGAGCGGATCCGGAACTATTTTGTGCAGATCATTATAAGACGTTGTTGGTGTTAACTAACAGATGGCGCTGTCGTGTCAAGTAACATGCTCGTCAACAAAGCACTTTATGATATCGATGTGTGAGTGCACGCGTATTTGTGCATAATATAATGAATGAAGTGAGAAATCAACTGATATAAAATTGTTGCGAATCTCATATTATTACAAATGTATAATAAAAATGTCCTTTTTGCGTATGTACATGACATATATATATGCAGTGGTATTGATATTAATCGTAAAGAGAGAGTTCCGAGAAACCAGTTGGTAGCGGATCGACGGCGCGGCCGATTCTCATAAACGGTTGTCGCTGCAGTTTTTCAGTTCCCGTGAGAGATTAATTAATGGTAGCGCTCGTACAGTAGCCGTGGACCATATTTGGTCGCCAAAAAGTGGTCGTGTGCGGCGAGGTCATCGGCCCCAGCCTGCACCTGCCCCTTGACTCCCATGCCTCCCGAGCAACACAGGCAAAAGACCTCGACTACAATAAAATATTCACATTTCAAAACACATTAGAATATATTCTATACTAATATTAATTCTATAGCAATCCACTTTCATACAATTATTTTTAAGAATGACGCCAATTACGATCAGAAGTGGATCTTTAAGGATTCTTTTTATCACAATTTTCAATGGAACGTCCCGAAACACTAGCGGTCTCCGAGGGCGGTGAGCGCAGCCCTCAGTATGTCCCTCTTTTCTTTGGGGAAGCGCAGCTCCCTCGCTTGATGTCGAGCGGCCCTCAGCTCACGCTCGGCGTCTGCCAGCTCGGCCCTCAGCGCGGGCACGTCTCTTCGCGCGAGTCTTTGCGCTAATTGAGCGCGCATCTCGTCGTCCAGCGTCCGCGCCGAATAGTGAGCCACCACTTCCTGTCGCGAGCACTGCCTTTCACGCAACGCTCGCAACTCTCCCGCCCAGTGCAGTAACTGGAACATTGTCATCAATTCCCGGAACTGCAGCATGGTACGCCCGCGGGACGCCTCCAGCATGTATCGGAAGGCACCGACACCTGCGCCGCCGCCCGCACCCGCATTCGCCGCCGCCTCCGCCACCGCCTTCTCGATGAAATGCCCGGAGATGCGCCGCGATTCGTGCTCGTTGAAGACGCTGTTCATGAGCGCTATCTTGGCAGCGCTGCGTCGCGCCTCCGCTTTCGTCGCGCAGCTCTGAAACACGTGAGGCCTTAGCAGGTCGTCGCCGTCGCAATTGTGTCGCCCGATTGCCGGAAGTACCTGGAAACTACCGAAGCAGGAGCCGCCGGGCAGAGTCACGTAGCAGACATAGGGCGGTCGGGCAGAGGGTACCGACTCATACACGAGCAGTGCTCCAGTGGTCGCGCCGCCGACCGCCCCTTCGCCGCGAGACGCTTTCGCCTGCCAGAACTCCTGCAGCGCCTCCACCACGTCAACTGCGACAACGACGCGAACATTAGTTATCGGAACGCTTTCACGATTCGTTTTTATGGAATCATGAGGACGCACCTCTGTACAAGTCGTGACAGTGGTCGACGTCGGGATACACCATGGCGGGCGCTCGACTGGCGCGACTCACTTTCGCGACCGCTCCCTCGCCCTCCACTCCGCTGCACTCTCCGGCCTTCACCTTGCGCCGATAACGAACTCTTCGGTTAGCACGCGTCGGTGACAGAGTGCATACATGTCGCGTGTGTGCGACTCCGCGCCGACGGTAACCTGTTTTAAATTCGCGATAAAAAGTATCTGCCGCCGCGTGTCATTAGCCGCGCGAGATACCCCCGCCCCACGCCCCCTCGCCTCCGCACCTCTCGCCGCCGACGTATGACTCAGAATTGTGATGCGAGTGCAACAGATTCCCAACAGGGACTCAGAGACATCGCCGACGTTATTGTTGGAATGAAATAATCATCAATTACAATGAAACAACTTTTACCATTTCATTTTAAAAAAGTAATGCGGATTTTATACAGAGTCCTTTCTTATATCAAAACGCATGTCCACCATCGTACCTGTTATGGCCACCAGCTCCAGCTGCTCCACCCTCACTTCACACACAACAGTTAGCATTTCTTCTTAGCATGGTCATGCCTTGTTTAACAGCAGCAGTTGCAGTTGCAGTGATCGGTGATGCCTCCAGTCTCCACTGACTCACACAAATGCCAGTGAATGTAATGTGCATCCAGTATAGCAAAAGATGTTCCACAAAATACGTTATCATAGTTTAGGAAAGACTAACTTTTGTTACAAATTTTCTTATAAATATGCAAATACAGAGTCGAACCTGGATAAGCGAGAATTCAAGGGACCTGAATAATATTCTCGCTCATAGAGGCTTCACGCTTATTAATAAAGGTTGAGGAACATGGTGCTTACGTCGATTTGTGAGTTTTAAGATTTCCATCAAAATATTATTGTAAATATTCTCGCCTACAGCGGCTTACAGTTAGAAACTCTCAGTCATAGAGGTATTTGGGGTTAAAAGTGATGGGACCTGAGTATCATTCTCACTTGTCCAGGTTCAACTATATTTGAACATAGTGACCGAGCACGGCTTGTCTCAGCAAAGTATCCAGAAACAGCTCAGCATGCTACATCTCATTTGATTTCGTATTGCTACGATGTGTCTGCCTCATAGCCAATTTATTCACCAGCAGTGGCGAAGGGGGCATCAGCCAAACATCAGTAAAAATCACATGTGTGGACGTGGGCGTAGCCAAGGTGGGGCAGTTGCCTCACCCTGGCTCTGACCTATAAGGTACCTAATCAAACCTAAAAAAACTTAATTATCTAGGTACTAACTACAATACTTAATATGTGTAAGAAAATTCACACTCGACAGTCGTCAGTCAACACAAAAAAAAATTACCGGGGTAAGACCGCGGGTATAGTTTGTTAGTTACATATTATTTTAGACTGCTGCCCCACCCTGAGCCCATGGCTGGCTACGCCCATGTGTGTGGATGGTTTTAAATGAAACATTAATAACAGGTAAAAATTATATTAAATACTAGTATAGCTTAGGAAGTGGTGGGCTCAGCCGCACGATGGTGTTCAGCAACGCGTTTTTGAGCTGCAGTAAGCTGGACTGTGCTGGTGGCTCGCGCACGGAGCTCTTTTTCAGCAGCGGCATTTACATGTTTGGAGATTGCTGCCTGCAGCTTCCGCTTCTGGTCGAGCTCGGGCCGTTTCTTGGTCATGACTGGCGCATTGTTTCTGCGCGTTACGGCGGAGCCTTTCTTGTTTTTCTTCTTCATGCCACTCGGTAGAGAGTTTTTCACTTTAAACTTGCCTTGGGCCATTATTTACAAACTTAACCAATGCTACACGTGTTTAAGTCACTTTATGCACAAATATACAATGAAATACAAGAACCGACGCAGACAAGAAACCTCCACAGGACTATTTCCGTACTAATTCGCGGACCAATAAGTCAACCAAGGTGCAAAACGGTTTTGACATTTGTTTTTTTTTTCTACAGATACGAAGAAATCATCGCCCATGCAGCATCTTGGTCATTTAGAAGCTTTAAGCCGCGTCTCCTGCTCCTGTGTCTTCCAAACATTAGACAAAAACATCGTGTAGGCCACGCCCCAATGTTTCGATGTTTTTGTCTAATGTTTGGAAGACACAGGAGCAGGAGACGCGGCTTTAATTTAATAAAAATTGAGATATTCTCATAGTTTTTTTTTATATACTTAGCAATGTGCGTGTTTCCCATCATTTGATCTGACTCTGTTAGTGAAATTTAAAATTTTCAGTGTAACAATAAATAAGCAGAGCGATCCTGCTGAATGGAGACAAAGGCTTTATTTGGTATTTTAATGAGACGAGTGTTAGTTTCGAAGACTTTTATTGATAAATCTTTTTCGTAGTAAATGAATTCGAGTTTTAGTCAAGAAATATATCTAAATAGTATAATAATATTATATACAGTAAGAAAATAGACGAGTATAATTAAATCGGCTAGGCCTCGAGGCGAAGGTGCAGCGACCGAAAAGAAGCGTGCGGACGAGGAGCACCTCGCCATAAACGTATAGAAAAATAGATAAATCGCTCAAAAACACACGAGATAGTCAGTCAGAAGAGATCAGGCGTACTCCGTGTCGGTTGAGAGACGTCGGGATGGGCCTTCGTTAGCTCGCGCCAGCTCTCTCTGGTAGACGACCAGTTGTCGCTCGAGTGCCGCGTTCTCCTGCTGCAGAGCGACCACCTCGCGTCGCAGCTGGTGCGCGTGCAGGCGAGCTAGGTCGTCATACACGTGATACGTTGCCTGGAATAATAAGTGGGAGTCCCGCCACTCTAGGCGGACTCGCAATTCGCCACCGGGCCTGACCCATGGCCCCGGACGCCCCAGAGCCGCCACGCGCAGGGACGTCTCCATCATGAGCCCCTCGTCCGCACTCTCCTGCGCGTAGTAGTGTGCGAACGGAGCGCCAGGTAACAGTTCAGCGCCGGCCTCCTCGTCCTCGCCTGCGTCCGCCCGCAGCAGCCACGCCGACCAGCTCACGTAGCGAAGGTGATTACGAGGCACGTGATGCACGTCCGCATACTGCATGTGCAAGCGTACCACTTCCGAATGTGTGTCGCAACGTAACGCCCAGGCGCGCCGTTCACCATCGTAGCAGGTGGTCGTGCGGCCGGCCGAAAGCCACACGTCCTCCAGCGGTCGAGCCCATCGCAACTCTAAGGACGCGCAGGGCGAAGCTGTTAACCTGCCGCGCGGTCGCCACTCTGCGCCACCGTCTGCCGCTTGTGTGAGCGCTCCTGATCGCTCTCCGTCTACGGTCAGCGAGAATCGAACGCGACATCGCCGCGCTCCTCCTGCGGCGTCCGCCCGCTCCAGGCGCAGTGCGGGAGGCTCGCGAACGCCGCTCACACGCCACTCGTCCCCGGCGAAGCGCACAACGTTCGAGCGCAACGCGGGGCCGCGCAGCACCAGTGACACTACAGTGCGGACGCGCGCCATGCTCAGCTCCAGCTGGAACTCGCCGCGCGCGTCCGTGAACCGAGCCGTGAGCTCTCCGAGTGAGACGCATCGTCCGCGACCCTGCGCCGCTCCACCCGCGCTGAAGCGCACTCCCGACCCGGAGAAGCCCTCGTTGGCGGAGAAGTGCTCTCGGCTGAGCAGCGTGAACGTGAAGTCTGCGTACACATGCACCCCCTCACGGGCATCGCGCCACACCAGATACAGACCTGTGACGGAGAGTGCGGTTGAGACGCAGCACTCGTGTGAGCTCGCGTAGTCTGGGGTCACTCACCAAGGGCCGAATCGTGTCTGCTGAAGGCGACCGCCCAGCGCTGGTGCGCGGCGTTGAAGTCCTTGCTCGTGACGTCCCGGTCGGGCTCGCGGGTGGCCGATCGGGTCACCACGAAGGTAAAGACGTGCGTGTCGTCGCGGTCCTTGAGACGCGCGGCGCGGAACAGCAGCGCCATCCGCTCGGCGTGTTACCGTGCCGCGGCCGCACTGGCTCCCCCCTGACCTACATGCAACAGGCGCCGATGATCGATGGTCTCGCCCCGCACTTGTTGCGCGCGCCGAGTGCTTCCTGCGTCGTTGACCCCGCGCCGAGCAAACCAACAAACACAGGAATGGACTGAATTCGATTACTTCGAATCCAATGTTCATTCAACTAGAAAACTTAACTTTATACTAATTCGAATATGTTTTCTTCTATAAAATATGAATGTTGTAAATAAAACGACGTTTGGGCATTTGTTGTTTATTTTGTTATTATTGTCGCCTCCTCCTCTTGTCGCATGCGGCTGTTTCTGCGCGCGTCGGCTTCCTCTTGCCGAGCACTTTCCTGTTGTATCCTCGGATCCAATGGTCGCGCGCGTCTTCCCAGTTGAGCTGCTTTTGCGAAGAGCGGTCCTTGTTACTGGCGGCGTGACTGGAGCCCTGTCTCGAGCACGTGTTGTCTTCCAGCAGGGTGGAGAATTGTTCGGCGGACGCGAACAGGGAGCCGAGGTCTTCGGAGCCTGACGAGCGTGTGTCAGTTAATCATCAATATATAATAAACACATTGCGCACACAATATACTCGTTTAGATCACCTTTGAGCTTCAGGTTGTGTCTCTTTCTGCATCCCTCCGCGCCCTCCGTGTCGCTGTCACTCTCCTCCAGCGCCAACTCTGCAACACGCGCACCTCACACATTACAGCACACACACACAGCGTGACACCCACACACACATACACTCACCATCCTCATCCTCGTCAGCGCGGATGTCCAATTCGCCGTCGTCGCTGTCGGCTGCACAAACATAAACATGACAAGTATTTGAGAAAATTTATCATCGCAATTGAAAATCATCATCCTCATACTGACTGTTGGCCTCCTCTGCGACTTCATCATCTTCATCTTTATCATCATCATCTTCGTCATCGTCGTCGTCGTCATCTTGTTTGCCAAAGTTCATGTCTGCGAGGTAGTCGAGTTCCTCGTCAGAGTCGTCTGTGGAGAGCAATGAGTTCTGAGAGTTCACATAATAATGACCAAAATGAATGCGACGAGCGTGGCCTCACCTGGCGCGTGAGTGCCCGTGATGATGTCGAGGTAATCGTCGAACTGCTCGCTGGTAACAGAGGAGTTGTCGTCGTCGTCATCGGAGGCAGTGTCGCGGGCGTCCCGGCGGCCGCGGAGATACCTGTGGGCGCAACACCCGTGAGATCGTCCTACAGCTGGTGCATTGTTACAGTGGATGTATGCATATACACACTCATAGAGGAAGTGCTCGTCCACGGGGATGCGCGCGGGCCGCTCGTCCAGATAGGAGGCCGAGGTGACGGGCACGGCGCGCACTCCTCTGGCGCGGTAGTTCCTCCTGATGGCGAATTTGGGATGGGAGCCACGGACCCTCTCGCTGCCATCGTCCGTCCGCTCGGCACGTTTCTTAGGGTTCTTGAAGACGAAGCGATCCAAAAACCTGGCGCCCGAGAAGTCTATCAGAGGGTCGCCATCATACTCCATCGGTTGGTCTTCAAAAGCAGTAAATAAGCATGAATAGGTCGCAGCACTTTTTCCGAATGCTGATGGTCAGTGCGTACTCACCGTGCAGAAGTTGTCGCGCGAACAATCCAACGGTGGGGTGGTGGTGATTCGCCAGCATTGCCAGCTCAAAGCAAGCGCTCCATTCCGCGCCGCAATGCCGAGGGTTACGGGACAGAGGCTGGTACTCGCGCACTGACTGCACACACGCAAACATGTCGATCATTTGCGAGATGGCAAATGCATTAAGCGCACATTCATCACAAAATATGTCGTCAACTCCACCGCTTTTTTCTGCCGCATTGCCGAAATTCAACAAGAATAATATGATTCTTACCTTTTCCATATTTATAGTTTTTTTCCTAATTATATCGGCTTCCAGTTGTGCCTCTTCTCGTTGCGTTTGCGCCTCTGCGTTCAGTCGGGCGTGAAACCAACCGGAGACCGCGGTCGGTTGCTGACACCGGCCATCACTGGTGTCAGAATCGAGATCGGAGTATCGCTCATCCTCGCCGTCATCTGGAACCATAAAGTTAACATAGTATTGAAAGGAATGGACAATCACGAATTTACTTTGGGCCACATTTACCCTCAAACAGATCCCGCATCGAACCGCGTGAAGGGTTCGTCTCGTCCTTCTTTGCCTCTTCCTGTGCGGCGGGCTCGTGATTCACATGGGCCCGTTCGCGGTGGTGGCGTAGTGCATGCGACAGAAGCAGTAGCAGGGCGACGGAGCAGTGTGGAGGTGCATGCAGTGCCAGTTGCAGCAGCCGCTTCACGAAAGCGCCGCGACGGGCGGCATGGCGGTCACCTCTAAGTGACTTCAGCAGCAACGCGTGCAGCGGCGCCGAGGAGCCAGCCAGCCGCAGCATGCCGGGCGCCAGCAGCTTGCGGTACAGTGCACAGTAGTAACGGTCGTCATCCTCGCTCGCGGTCAGTTGCAGTAGTGTGAGCGCATGCAAGGCCACGGTGTCGCCACCGAGATGCACCAGACGATGCAACGCCGCCGCGTGCTCGTCGCAGCCTCGCTCTCTGGCGCAATATGGCAGCGCACGCTTGACGCCTGTTAGCAGGGCAGCCATGAGTCGCGAGTCGATGTCGCCCTGCAAGAATGCTGGTCAAACATCTCATCTGAGATGGAATGCCTTCCGCTCATATACCTTTTTGATGGTCGCCTTGAAGAAAGAGAAGTATACATCGACGAGAGCATCAGCTACAAGTGTGTCATCCCGATGCAAGTAGAATTGGTTGAGCAGACAGACGGCATAGTATTGTGCACGCGGAGATATGTTGCTACGGAACAGCAGAGCCCTCACTTCTTTCAGCAGCACTGACTTCATGTTAGGATGGTGGTAAAGCAGTCGACACAGATGATAGCCGACCTTGCTGCAGACAGAGCCTGCCGAGTCTCCCAACTTGTTGACCAAGTGTCCTAGTAGTTCCTGAAGTGGTGCATGTCAAATGAGTGTGTGATTTCCTGGTATTATAAGTATGTGGAGTACCTTTTCCTTTTCAGGATGATGTGAGAGCAGGTAGCTCATGGCCCCCACCGACTTCTCCCTGTTGGCCTCCACGGAATCATGGCCAAACTTGTCCAATGCATCCACATATACTGAAATTAGGATAGTGCATAAATGAGGGTCTGAGGTCTGAGAGTGGATGTCCATCGCCCAATGCTCACTCACCTTCATATAACTGCTTGAGTTGGTCCTCATAATACCATAGTTTAAGGATGTTTCTCCTCCTGGCCTTGTTCCCACTGCTGATAGTGTCAAGGTCAGCCAATGAATGCTGCTCAAACTTCCTCAATTTGAAGTCAGGCATTAATAATTCTGATATCAACAACTCTGACACAGCATCTGTGAAACACAAACATTGCTTACACTGTATCCCTCATTGGCCTTTTGGAAAAGTCACCCATACATTCATTCACTTTGCTATGTGGAAATAATTCAAATACCTATTATGACAAGGCCATCTTTTTTCTTCGCAGGTTTCACATTGTTGATGAGGTTTCTTAAAGCAGGCAGATTGTGAACAGGGTTCTCCTAAACATGACACTTCCATTATTTGCATATTCAGAATCTAGAACAATCACTCCCACATGCACCACATTATATAACCTGAATGAGGATAGTCGCCGCAGCCACCCTGTCGCCAATGGCTCCCTTGTGCAGTAGAGTGCGCGCCCACTGCTGCTCCTTGTTGCCCCCTTTGCCGTTCTCTACAACCAACGCAGACCACACATACACCACTCTGAGCACGTACTAATACAACTGCATACAACATTCATTCCAATACTTGTCTCAAGAGAGAGCGCGTCGCCGTGCAGCATGGAGGCCGCCTCCTTCTTCAACTCCTCGATCTGAAGAGCGCTCAACTTGGCACCCGAAGGTGTCTCCTCAGGCAGCTGAAACACGCACGAGCCGATGACTATGAGGCTCTGAAACGACACCTGTGACTATGGGCTATCGTTTTACCTGATGATACCATTTCTTCCTCTCGTCATACTGCAGAGTATCTGCGAAATGTTTGGCGATGCCTTGACCTTTCTTCAGATCAGCGTTTTTATCCACACGGCCGTAGTTAGTATACGCGTCATCGATCAGAATATTTTCTTCGAATCTCTTGTGCTTCATATTGCGAATTAAATGTGGAACATGCGACGTGATGCCAGACAACTTTTAACATATACTAATTCCAAGGCAAAGAATGATTCGCTCGACCATTCGCAGTCGCATGCCGAACAAACAAAACGCACATGGACTGAAACTTCAAACCCATAAACCAGAGGCAAACATAGAGTGTAAACACCAAGATGTCAAAAACATAACCATAGATGCGAGCTAATAGTAATCGAGCTCAAGTTGGCTTCATCTGAACTGAATACTTACTAACTTAATAGGAAATAGAGATATTTAAAATTTACAATTTTGCATATTTAAGAAATATTCATTGAATACCTACTTATTAGATTCTTGTAACGCTTTGGATATTTTAAGTTTAAATAAATTTAAAATTCGATTGAAATAAATCTTTAATGATCTGCGATGTTTAATAAAAAAAAAAATTACTTGTCAATACAAACCTAGTTGTAACGGAACGCAACTAATGTCAGTTGCCAGATAACCTGAGCATTAATAAAGGCACCTGAGTTTAACAATATTGAATAAACTTTTTTTTAACCACACTGCACTAGTAGGGAGCGACAATTCACATTTCTAGATCAATTGATAAAATAATAAAACCTTTGATATAATTACGATATAATCAAACTGATTGTTTAGTCATGTTTGGGAGACCTGAAATCAACATTACTACAAAAAGATGAGATTTCATGATTATCAGTACACCGCGCCAACGCACTGGCCTCGTTATGGGGAATGTGACGGTGTTACTTGAAAATTAGATAACTTTTACTACACT
>JAPWLS010002200.1:0-89768 GCA_028551675.1 Tineola bisselliella
TTATGCATCGTCTGACTACATCCTCGAGAGTTCACGAGTGCTTGTCGAATAGCCCTCCAGTAGCGATATGACTTGTTCTGTATTCAATGATTCATTACTATAACTTAAATTGGTTTATTTCGAAACAACATTGGAGAAATGATATTTTTCGTATTTAATTAATATGTCTGATGCGTAGAATGTCAGACTACACGTGTGCGTAACTTTGGAACTTATTAGGGCAATAAAACTTTAAATAAATTTGTTTTTACTACTCTTCCCTGAAGTAGATCAAACAATATCGAAGTTCTTTGTAGAAAGAACATCATTATGTAAGATGGTGAGTGGCAGAAGAAGACAGGAAATAAGGAAAGACATCTTCATTCATGTTCCCTAAGGAACGACTTATGCAATAGAAAGGGAGAAAATCCTAGTGACAATAATACTCACTTAAAAATAATGGAATTATTGATTAGTATGTAGTACAACGGGCCATATTAATACAATAATTATAAGATAAGACACACCTTGCATGAAACCTCATCTTAGTTAGAAGCAAGCACATAAATACTGCACCTTCTAGCTAGACCTAATTAACGTAAAAGATGAAATACGAGGACGCTAACATAATTATACATCTCACGAGCTCAGTTTACGCATAGTTTATCTCGGTATTAATTAGAAATGTCTATTTGTTGTTTGCAAACAAACATAACAATGAGTATTGATATCTAATGCACGTGCAGAACGTGTGGCCATTGCTCAATAAACCAATCGAATTGAACGGTATTAACTATAAAAGTAAACTATGTTTCTATATAAAAGTAATATTACAATTCGCTTTCAATAAGATATTTTTCCTAAAAAAGACGATTCGCCTTTCATACCTAATAAAGACAAAGTGAAAAAAAAGAATGAAAAGTAGGAGTCACGTAATTAGCTAAAGAGCGAGACGAAGCATCTGTTAATTAATATAAACGTCATAGGGTCGCGTTTACGCTCGCTATATTTTGAGTGACACCTCTGTTTTTTGTTTAGAAACGTTCATCTTATTGAAAAGGAAATTGGGAACGTTTTGTAAACGCAATTTAATTTCCGACAATGACATCGGTATAGATTATTTGAGAAGACTGATGTCTTACTCTTTATTATGAAAGTACCTAAACATGTGGAAAATAAGGACTCTAATTTATTGTTTACGAAGTCAACCAAAGTTTGTTGGATCGTATAATGGATCGTAATGAATTTATTAAGTGAAAAACGTTTAACGAAATATAACATTATAAAGCGTTTAAATACATTATACTGACGAAGCTTCAAGGAGTTAAATAATTCTATAGGTAAACAGGTTGACAGTAGAGAGTTAATTATGACAAAGTGAGAGTCGGGAAATGCTTTACGCTTGCAGAATAAATGGCTGGAGGTAGCTCACAAATGTTTATTTATAGTTTAAGATTAGAAATACACATTATAAATGAATTAAAATATAATATATTGGTTTTTCTAATTTACCTACAGTCAATAAAATTTAATCAATAAATAAAAGAATAACGCTTTGAATTTGAATGTCTATAGTTTGATTTAACCTAACAACAAGTTATCTCTCCACAAGTTTGTCGTAATTTGACACGAGTACCGGATTTAAGGGGGCTACTCCATTGTCTTAACTCAATCAGTTCTGTACAAGTCCTCACGTTCGCGGTCCCGTCGCGGCGGTCGTCTTTATTGAATACTGTTATCTAAATTATGGGCCCTTGATGTCCCTAACTGAGATTAAATTAACAGGCCGAATGCAGGCCATACCGCTTGGGGTTAAACTTCCCAATTAGTAAGTACATCCTGGCTTAATGCTCAATCGGATAAGCGGTATTGTAAAGCAGTAACATTAATTGATCTCTCATCGTTATAATGAAATTTTCCCTTATGAAATTATTTACGTATTTTATGTTATAATAATCCGATTTAACGATTAACTAATTGAATATGCAAATGTATTAAAGATTACCTTGATTGCTTTTTAATTAAAAATAATAATATTAATCTACATATAATAATATATTTTATATAAAAAATACTTACGGCGTTACTGTGTGTCTGATCGGTTTTTAGTTCTTTATGATTTGAAAATTGTACGTAAACCGCGCGCCCACGCAACTGCGCAACACAGCCCCCAAAATACGCCACCATCGCCACAGCTGAAATCTCTTCCGCCATCTCCAAAAAAGCCTGTTGACAAACAAATTACTACTTGATTTTGTTTATATATATTTTTATGGGTAATATTTAAATTTAAACGCGGTAATAAGCCACATAAAATGTTTCAATTTAGTTATAAAAATGTTCGCGTGGTCTTTAGAAAATATGAACTAGGTATAGTAGTATGGAAATAATATCGAAGAGAAATTAACTTTTGTTTAATAAAGAATATGCCTTAATTATTCAAAGTCGGACAATCGCAAACGAGTAACAACAACCACAACAGGCGGATTCTAAGCCAAATATTCACTTGTTTAGAAATAATTAATTAACAAGTGAGCGGTTTCAGGTAAATTGAAAACTCTATGCGTATTTTGGATATCCATTGGCGATCGCATTGAACAAGCATAACGGTACACAAATTGCGCCAATGATTTTCATTAATGAAACGAGTACAATACAACCGAATATGACGTATCAAAGCAAAACGTTATTGAAGGCTCAACAAACATACACTTCGTTCGATATTAATTATAATAATAATGCACATCATTATGCAACTTTTTCAATTGTTATTTATTAAATATGTGTTATAAAATTCATAAATAAATAATTCCTATATCCATATAAATAGATATAGAAGATAGCAAACGTTTGTGCAACATATAAACGTGTATCCTGATATTCGTGCAAACGCCTCTTGTTTCATGTTGCCGTGTAATTGCTGGCCGCAAATCCTGGTTTTGGCATTTGAACGCAACTAAACCCGCAACACGGAAAACACCCAGAGTCCCGCTTCATGTGATCTAAACTAAATACTATATTTAGCGTATCATTCGTTTACTCAGTACGTAGGTAGTGAAAAACACACATCATTATTATGCGAATTAATAATCCAATAATTAACTATCTAACACATTTGGATCGTTATTGTATAGTAAACAACAAAATTAACGCGCGGTAATCAAATGAATGTTTCGTTCATACATATTTATGGAATGTAACTCTTTAACATACGAATACAACTAAATAATCGTCACAAAGTTGTTTTTAAGCGAATCATAGAAATAAACATTTTAAAATAATTGGATAAATGTGTGTCACCAATAAAATACGTGGGTGTCAACGGCGCTCTGTCACTTTAATCACCGAGAGTGGTGGTCGATAGCCCGCGTTGCCTAGTGTTTGCCTACCACTCGACTAAGAACGCCTTTGACATGCTACTCTGTTGTCGGTGACCACCCGGCTACTGTGTCACATTTTGGACACTTTTGATATTGAAGTAGGCGGACACACATTTTGTAACGGTTATCCTTCTCAAAGTAAATTAATTAGTTTCACTACCTTCATCAACCAATTCAATATAACAGAACTATTGATTTGGGAATATGACCGAAGCAAAGTTAATAACTATGAACGGGCTAAAGTACTCATAACTTAATATGACACTAAACTAATTTAATTAACTTCTTTAATACTTTCTGTGTAATAAATAATCTATAATCGAGAACATACTCATGTACTGTAGGTCTATGAACCAAAACATTGGTACTTTAAAAATGCGATTGTGGTTTGCGGTTATCTGGTGATGATTGTACAAACCAATTTGAACGTTTAAGCATTCGTTGATTAAATAAAAAAAGTATTTATATAAGTGGTTTCAATTTGTCAGTCGTGTCGATAACAGTTGACGTGTCAAATGAGCTGCACTTGCTCTCTGGAAATACGAATGGATCAAAGTAAGTCATAGAGAAAAAAGTATTTGATTAAATAATTATACACGTTTTGTAAAATATCGTACACCTCATCGTGACATGACTAATTTTTATGTCAGCTTAAATTATTCAAGTAGATAAAATACATGTATTTAAAGTATTTCTTGAATATATGGTAGAATGACTCAAAACGTCTCACTATGAAAGAAAACACCGGGTGTTGTCATTCATAAAAGTTTCGATTTCTCTTGAGGTAGTTCCAAGAGAGATTGTTCGCTTCCATGCCACAATATATAAAGCGGTGAGATGTCATATGTGCTATTTATTAAAGAGGATAACATTGTCGACGACCCTCGCTGCCTGCCCCTCGGTAATAGGTTTTCCTTTTTATTATTTTATTTCTCGGTTCTGAACTAACTCATTTTTAATTTGTCAGAGGCGAAGCTATAAATATTTTGCACGTGCACTGCGCTCGGACACGAGATAGTAAAACTGGTCTTATATCTACACGTAAATAAATACAGCTCGAAGATACTGGAAAGTGCAGTCTTCATGAAACAACGTCAATGTTGAATGGAGGTGCATTATACCCTTTGTTTACTCTTGTTGAAGAACTGGAGCTATCATGGAATTATAAAATGTTCAATTCAATGTTCCCGTCTAAGAAATACTATTCCCATTTCTTAGTTATTTTAATCTATTCATTGAAAACACTAAACAATGTTAAAATAAATTGTACGCTTATTAAAGAAACGAGACTATAAATATAATTTGCAAATTATACATTCTGATGTTGAGAAAAAAAAATGAAATGCAAATAGTAAACTGTGGAATGAAAAGGCCCTCTAATAAAGAACGAGAGTAATGTGGAGGAGGTTATATAAACAATGTATGCGAGTTAAGCATTGACACAATAGTTCGGCCTATTTTGCTCCGAAGCTCCGGAGAAAAGCACTACGCAGCGCTTGCTGTGTTCCGGCCGCAGTCTACAACTTACCTGCCTACTTATTGTTACGCGTTTAATTCTGAAAACAACATTTCCCTTTCAGCAATGTTGTAAACTATGTAAAGTTGATTATACAAACAGAAAACGCGAATGTTTGTGTGAATAAATCGTAGCGGAATTCGTAGTATTTCGTAGCTCTCAAGTGCTACGATCACTGTTCCTCTCTGGCAATATAAATAAGCTTAAACGTTTGTTTTCTAAGAAAACAATTTCTTTATAAGTGCAACAAACATCGGTTGCTATTGAATTACTTATAGCACCTGTAAGAGAAGAGAAGTACAAGCTGGGTAGAGGGAGCGGTGGTGTCGGGGGACAAGAGCACACCTAATATCTCTTATCGGGCAATTGTTGAGAAAACTGCCATTGCTTATTCCACGTTTAAAGGAAAAAAAGCTTCTTTGACGTGAATGTTGCATTGTTTATACTATATAGAATTATTTTTCATTTTCTTCTCGTAATAAGTTTTTCTTCTTCATATACCTACCTAAGTATTACAACGATAAATTGCTGTTAGGATTTCTACGTTATAGAAATAGGGTATTGTATTTATCGTTGCTCGTTAGATCTAAAAGCGGATTATAGCATTTAAAAGAGTTCCTAAACAAATTATTCCTTACAAAATAAAACAGAAAATATGAGTAGGATAAACTTACTTGATTTTTGCCTTTTAGCACAAGAACATTGGTGACTCTTCCGAATGGCAGGCCCAATTGTATGATCTCCGCTTCTGTAGTCTCATTTGGTATGTTTCGTATGTGAATGACTTTGGATGGCTTGCCAACATTTTGCTCTAATTTAACCTTAAACAAAAGAAAAATATATTAACTAAACAAGTGACAGACATACCAACGATGGCTATTACGCGTAACGAGATGAATGTATCATATCAAAAAGTTATCAAAGAGAAGGCGTTGCTCAGTATTAGCATTTTATTTTAACATTAGATTGCTTCAAATTAAAAATTGTAATGATATATCATTTATTTATGCTCTTTTCACCGTTTCAATCGAAATTGAAGTGTCGTACAAAGCTACAATATATTCGGTTGCCGCCCAAATCGGCGGGCCCGCGTAATCAAAAGGCTCTCTAGGGAACAATGGCGCCCACATCGAGGTCGAGCCAGATAAGCCCAGACAATTATACTACATCGACTTTTCAATTATCCTACCCCGTCCCCTGTTCTGAACAATGCCTGGCTTATTTATATTAGAACGGGCATTTGTACGCCGTTTAGAGAGGCACCACTTCGCAATGTTTACGGATTCTGACGGTTGTTAAATCGCCTTGTCTCACTACCTGATATTAATTTTGTTCTTGCATTTTGTCTATTATATGATGCTACCTATTATAATATTATTGACAGAATTAATCCGCTTATGATTTCGATGTCATTTATTGGTGCGTACTGCATTCATTGTGGAAATATTAATGTGTAATATTTTGTAACATTTGTATTCTGGTTTTCTATAATTATAACATTTAATAATAATTATAATTTTAATACTTAAATGCGCAAAAGCTCTTTTGTTGATATCATGTTGAACATATTTAAATTAAAGCGAATGTTAAACACTTACATAATATCATAAAGTGGAACACAAAGAACAAATAGTTTTAGAAGCCCGCGCCAAGATTTGAAACTTTCAGAACTATATATCTATCTATCTTTTTTAGTTTCACCGTCTTTGGCAGTCAGTAGACCGTGAAGGCGTAACAAATGAGTCTAATGCCTATTAGTTCGACATTGTTAAGTTCAGACAAAGTGAGGAGCTACTACGGCAAAAGTGTGGGCACCGAAAGTTGCGGCTCTTTGCCAACTCACACTCTATTGTTGTCGACGAATATCAATTACGTGTTTTGTTCAATAATCTATTCAATTACGGGAGAAACTTTTCCGTTTTCGCGATTATAGTATTCTTATAATAGGGATATAGCATTTATTTACAGAACATTCTAAATAAACAATTGCTGTATTTTGTTTGTAAGTATAGAATTACAATAACTAAGGACCCTTTCGACGAATATGATAAATTTCTTCTGCGTAAGATAAAACTTGTGCAGAGATTAAACCACAAACTAGAATAAAGGATCGAAAGCATTTAACGTTCCAAGTCTTATGACAACAAACATCAAAGCAAAGAAAATCTCCGTAAGTAAATAAACAAAAATATTTTTGCTGACTTACAAAAGGAGCGTATAAATCGTCGAACACCCTCACCTAGCTCGAGGGTATATTTTTCGGAATTTCTCTTAGATCCTAGCAAAAGAAAACAACTGGTACGTAAAACGTAAAGAACGTACCAGGAGGACATTACTTTCACTGGGTCAGAAAGTCCGCGAGGTACTCTTTCCACATCAGCCACTTTAAATCATTCGCTCGGTCTCACATTTCATCTATAAATATTAAATCTACCCTATGAAGTAAAGAAAAAAAGAGATATCGTGTCACATTTTCTTGCGTGGATTTTCCGGAATCGGTCAATTTTCTCGATGAATTCAGAGAGGCTGTTTATTGAAACACTATTTCTCAGTTGAGTGGTCCCGGTGCGGCGCGAAGCTCACTATTAACTATATCTGTACGCCCCGAGTGCGTAACCCCATGACAGTTATGTCTCCGCGAGATATGCTACATCCTCAAGCCATATTACAAATGGCGTTTTTAAAAGGGATCATTTCAACTTCCCTTAGCAAATATAATGATGTACTTTTGTACAACAATTTGTAACATCCAAAAATTTTGTTCACGATGCAAATTGCTATTTTTTAAAAAGCAGGTCAGTCTTAGGCCTCCGGAATGGGGAGACGATATGAAAATCCGTCCGCCTATTATTTTTACATGAGCTACGGTTTAATACACATACCGGTTTTTTATGTAACTTGATTATTTTTTGTTGTAACTATGTCAGAAGTCGTTAATTAATTTGTTCGTTCCTATAGATTAGTATCTATTTATATTTTCAAGTTAAATTTAAATAAACGATTATTTATAACATAAATCAAGTGTTCTAAACATAATTATTTCCACGTATTAAAACATTATCATAAAAATAGAATACTTAGTTATTTTCTATTAGAAGATCTTACGACGAATAAATAACTTCGCAGAGGCGTCATAAAGTTATATAAAGAACAACCCCTTTGTCATGATATGCCGTAATAGGTTTAGTACGACGAAGGCTGTTCTCGGCACAATACCTACGTGTATCTAAGGAGATATGATGCACAATTGAATGCGAGGAAGATAAAGTCTTTATTGTTGTTTATAGAACTAACTACATTATACAAAGAGAATAAAATAACATAGTACATTAATTTTATTTGTTGTATCATTAACATTATTAATACACACGAACACTGACAAAATCTATCACGTAACTGTAACATAAACAAACATCTTTACTTGAAACAAGGGTTCAAGATGTCATACGAAACGTAGGTACTGCAGGTAATCGGCTTAAGTGATACATGTAGACATACCCATGTTCTCACCACGATCCTTTAAGATGCTGTCAAATATTCCTTTGTAGTTGTTATGACAAGATAGCGGTTGAAATCCTTTAGGAGTTTTATTCTTTGCTCCAAAAATTATTATTATAATTCAATTTTAGGCGACATATAGATTTTTATATAGAGACCTAGTTGGTATACACTCCGCCTAATGCTAGATAGCAATACATAAGTAGAGATAACTGCTACAACAAATAAACAAAAGCTGTTTTCAACTATGTCACTAACTTGAGGGTCAGAGATTGACAGTGCACGCTCCTTACCTTATATACATATATAAGAATTGAAAGCAAATTAGACTAATAACAACCATCAGTTAGTCTACGAAAATTTAAGAAAATACTTATAAGAAAATAAAAAAAAAATTAAGTTTACTAAGTTTATACGTGTAAGTTTTAATAACTTGACAGCACAACAGTTACAAGTTGAGAAGATAGTACGAGGAGAACATCTAACGCGATTTATTACACCTGAAAAAACATCGTTAACAACACTCGAGAATTGATATGGAAAAATGCAAAGCTAGGACTAATAGAATAAAACTCACAAGTTTAGAAATCACAGCTAAATCGTCATTCAACGTTGCAACTTTTGTGCAGTTGAAGAATTGCAATTTCCCATGCAATCATTACATAACTTTCAAATGTTACCTCCACAGACTTTGCGGTAACTTTTAATTGGCAAACGTTTGTGAACTGTTATTGAGACGGCTTCGGATCACGAGTATTACACGGATTGTTATTTTTGAAACTTGTTTCGAACTTTGTTTATCTTGTTTGTTACATTTCTGTTATATCAGTTTTATTTGAAAAATATTATATTTACATTGATTACTTGTCATTGACTTAAATATATTGTACTAGAGAAACTATGTCAAGTGAAATAATGCGCGCGTGATTTCTTTGCTCATAGAGATGGTAAGGTAGATAATTATAATAGGTAAGTTTTGAAAAACGAATCCGAGATGTATATGTATTTTCTAGTATATTAAACTCAATGCTTCATATTGGTAAATAAAGAAATAAAGTTGTCAGTTAAAAAATCAATCGTTCCAATTTTAAATTGACCAGGTAGATAACGCTTAGAAAATCAAGCGAACAAAGTGCAATTAATCTTATTCAGCAAGACAAAGTTTGTTAATCGTTTCTGATGAGGGAAAAACTTTTAACAATAGCTTCAGACTTGGCCAGATCTAGTCGTTACTTAACGACTTTATTGCTTACTCGGTCGCAACTTCATATCGTTTAGGGACTAATGAACAATTATATCACTATATACAAAACTTACATGACTTTTGTTTTTTTTTCAAAGAAACAAATCACAAAAGTATCATAAAAGTAGTAAATACTTAAATTTTATACATAAATAAATACATAATGTTTTTTTTCTATCGGGAGGACGTACATAAAGGTAAATAATGTCATGCGCTCTTCCGTTCACACAAACAGTCAAGAGGCGGCTGAAAGGGAATCGTAAAATAAGATACCCAAATGGTTTAGTGGCCCTAAAACTAGTAGTAAAATAGAAAGTACCCACAATGAATATCTTTATGATGTCATTTGATTGATTACCAAAATTTTTAACAGAATCAATAAAATTTCCTTCAACCAGCTTACAATTTCGTAAATTACATAAATAATAAGTTAACTAGTAGATTATTTAACTAATTTTAAAATACTTCACGCGGCTTTTAGTTGCACTTGATTCAATACTTTTAATCCGGTAGCAAGATGCAACAAATATTTTAAATCAGTTTAATCATGTTCGCGATTAACCTCAGACATTTGAGTAGTCGGGTAATTAAATAAACTCGTTACTTTTCTGGAAATATATAAAATATCTCGAAATTAATACATATGACAAATTTTCTCAATATACAAGCGTATTCATTAATGTCAATGGTTAAATGAAAAGGATGTTTGGTAAATTATTTATTTAATTAATTATATTAACATGTTCGCATTAAATATTATTAATAAGCCTTCATGTAATTAACGCAAATGTATTTAATTTGAGACAAACCAGGAAACGGCATCCCTTCCACCTGATTTGATCGATCCTCAGTTCATGTTTTTACTAGCCTGAGGTACCGTCAGGGAAATGAGAAAAAAAACAAGGAACATAATTAATTACTTTATTTGGACATTAATGACCGGGTCAAAGTGAACGAGGGTTGATTAGTGTGTTTTCTACTCGGCCGTTTGGTGCCTGTTATTGGGGATTCGAGAGGCGTTGTCGAAAACACGTCGAGAACAAATTAACACAACGGACGTAAAACTTAAACGGACGTCCTGTACACACGTTGGAAGTGATTAAGAGAGTGCTCGCAGATCTACATTTTTCCTCAATAGCGCGATATGAATTACATGTTTAGTAATATTAAGCAACACGTACATGTTAATATTGTTCGATAATAACAAAAAAAGAAAAAGAACTGACGAATAATAATAAAAATATACCCACATTAAAGAGCCTCATCAATGGGCGCGAAATGAATATTCAGAACGTGAAAGAAGAAAGGGGTCTCGCTTGAAAAAGGCTCGTGCAAATAGCAGAAATTTTTGAGTGGTACAAAAAAGCGCTATGCAATAGCAAAACCATAAATTGGGTAAATAAATAAACGAGGCAGGGACACGTCCCTATTTAATTATGAATTAAGGTTGGGGCTGTAACGAGATCACAATGTAATTAAGATTACTGGCACTGGTTTTTTTATCCAAGACTTCCTGCCTCTAAACAAGCGTGTAGAAAAATCTTACAATTAATTTACATAAGATACAAATGGTTTAATAAATAATTGATAACAATTTACGTTGTTCTGTTATAAATTGCATAAATTATCTGATTTTATTTTAAAGGCAGTATTTTTTATAGTATATAATATAAATCTCAAAGCTTAACAATAAGAAAATGTAACGAAATAATTATTAGGTCTTATCTTTTGCATTTATTGGGACTCTGCATTACGACTTTGAATAAAATATGTTTCATTTGATGCCAGAGAAAAGTAATACCTAAAAACCAGAAGCATCGAAGGTAAAAAGTGAAAAGCACTCGGAATCGCAAAGTCGAGGGAGAGATTAATAAAAATTTGCCCCGCGAACCCACGGGGGAGCTTTATAGCGCGTTGGCTTTTTAGGAGGGCCCTTTTATTTTAATACTTATTTCGGTATAGCGATTCCGTCGATTTATCGTTTTTCGGTTAATTACGCAAAACTGCGAGCCTCGGACGAAAGAAAACTGGCCTAATGGGATTTAGATATTCACTTAAGAGCTGCGATTACGTCGTGAAAATAATTTGGTCAGTTTCACGAGTACTAAAATTTACAATTAATTTTAGTACAGTTGTAATGTTTTTATTAAAAATGTTAATATAAATAAAAAAATGTGCATATAGCTTACCTTTTTGGCAGCCGAGTCTTGGTTGTTGTTATCAGCGTGATGCGGAGCGGCCGGCGCCATGACGGTCACTCCACTCTGCGATAGAAGCTCGTCGGAGCCCCTCTGTAACAAACAACATAAAACAAATTAAAATATTTTTCATATCTATCTCTTAATTATGATCATGATCTTTATTCTAGCTATTTGAACCATGTGGTCATGCTTGTAGCTACGTAAATGCCGTAGGGACCGAAAGTTTTGTACATACTCGATGAACAAAGTTTCTCCCACGAGATGAACCTCCTCGTAGATGAAACTCTTTGGTCCATCTACGAGTATGCTACATACCCAGTGTTGGTTACAAAGGTAACAAATTACTTCGTTCTCTATATTTACTAAGAGACATATATGAATAAACAATTTGTAATTATAGGTCCGATACAATTTTGATTGTGCCTAAAATGCACTTCTAATTATTATAATTGTGTTGTTTGTTATTAATAAATTGTTGGTCAATTATAATTTAATTATTATATATGTAGTTCGACGCTGTTATTAAATATCAATTGATAGTTACCTAATCCATTAATCTATTTTGCATAATAGACGTGTAAGCTTACTAAATGCACGCGTTTTTATTTACAAATAATTTTAACTGCATTTAACTATAAATAACAATTCACATAGTTTGTAGGTCCAATAAGTTTAAATGTAAGTTAAATTCCAATAAACATTGTAAATAAGAAGCAATAAGTAACACGAAACAAGGGAATGCGTCATCTCGCCTTTCATTCTTTAGATCAATCTCAATTTGAGAAAGACGAGTGACAGACCTCAGCAGTTAAACGCACCGGTGGCAAATATAAATCACGTCATGTAATAAAGTAAAATGTTACGTAGCAATGAGGTACTACTCACTGACGTCAGAAAAAGGAACAAGGCAAATTGACAAATTATTTATTTAGGTATGTATAAATGTCATAAAGATTAAAATTGCAAGAATATATTAGAAGTAATGTGTCATAAGTAAAAAAAAACTTAATTCTCCAGAGGCTACTTTTTAAGAAAGTCGAAAAGACAAAAGTTTGTTTGTCATTTTCTTTAGAAAACTTTACGATATGAAGTCGCACTTGAATTGAGCATTTTTCAAAATATACTTAGTTGTGTGTGAATGTTTACTTCAGGGGAATTGTGTTAGAGATACTTTCACCGGTCGTTGCCGAGTGACGCATCCGTCAACCGAGACAGTTAATAAACTTGACTACGCATCATTCTTGACTCCGCCACGAACTGAAATGACAAAGAGATCGCGAACATATGCGCAAACCCCAGCTGTAATATTTATTTTTGTCTTGTTATGAAAAAGACGGAAGCATTCATAATAATGTTGCCAGGAAAAAAAACAACAAACTTTATAAGAGATAATAAAAATATGTAGATTATCTAAGCCTTTTAAGTAAATTTAAACAGCAAGGTTTTCTATTTTCAAATTAGAGGTTCAAAGATGTAATAGTGTATAAACATCGCCGACAATGAAAACCAGATTAACTAACAGCGGGAACCCCATTTTGCAGCATAAAGCTTTCATTGTAGAAAAAAAAACGTTTTCCCTAAAATAAGGCCAGCATTCGCGAGCCTATTCCTTAGAGTAATTCTTTAGAGCGCATGTAATAATTGCCCAAAATTAAATAACATTTTTCACGACAAAGAAACAACGCGGATGGAAATTTTGCAAGAGAATGGCGGATTGTGTTAGGAGTAGGTAGGTACTTTTCGTTTCCATAACAATTTTTCAATTTAATGAAGAATGATGTTGTACGCCTTTATAATAAGAAAGACAATATTGTTTGTAATAACAATGCCATTTTGAATTACAATAATGTTTACTTATAATCATTTTAGGGCGCATTCTTTTATATATCTATCGTAATTTATAAAAAGACCCCAATCACATCTTGAAATCAAACGTTTCAGCAATTTGTCATTTGGTTCATATTACGCAGGAAGACCCTTCATATTACAAGATAAAATATACAAGATTGAAAACGAGTAAGTAAATCTTACTGGCTATATTTCTGTAAAATAAAATAAGTTTAAATAATATATATATATTCACTTGTCAGTCGAAACAATGATTAAGTTCAATCATAAAACTGTAAAAAAAACTAGAATGACATAATAATAACATATTTTTATTTTACAAAAATATTGTTAAGTAGTGGATACACGCTTTCATGTGATTGTGAAAACGGTTCAATACGATATATGTTTACGTGGTCAAAGAGAAGGGACAGGCCGATCGTACTCAAGCTTTTCATCGGAATCTTATCGCATTACTTATATTGAAAAAAATATCCCCCAGTCTGTTTCCATTATACCACGATGTACAGTTAATTTTATTACATTCACTATATAAAATGTATGGACTATTTTCGTTTATCTAAATTAATAAGATAATTATTTGTGGATATGTTATTCTACATCGTGAGGGATGTAAAATGCTTTTTCAATGAGGACGACGCGACGCCCTGATTTAAACTTGCCCCTCCATTAAGGGTGGAAATTTCTACACGCCATCATTTTTATTCATAAAAATGGAATTTAAATTGAATTTAAAAAATATGTGCTACCTATAAGTTGTAACTCTTTCAAGTGTATAAACTTTTTTAACAATAAAAAAAACAATTAAGTTTAACATATATATAAAAAAAAAAAACAAAAGGTAATAAATAATCTTATGTTTGATCTTGATTTATTCTTGAGTCAATAAAAACACCCTTACCTTTCCCTAGCGATGGAATTTTATATAACTCATAAAACATAAGCGATAAGCAACTATCAATGTATCATAAAACGGAATAACTCTATCAAATAGAAAAGCCAAATTATTCTCGTTGTTTTATCATATTAATACGGCAGGTTTCTTCGATGTCAATTAACCTTATGGTTGATTTTAAATCCTTATAGAATCATATAATACATAAATTAATAATTAAAGGATATTAATGAATTAATAATTATTCCTTTTTTCCTCCAAAACCGTTGTCTTGTTCATACAAAATATGCAGAAGTTTGCTTGAGTGTAGATTATTTTAATTGGAAGTAAACATAATATTGTTAGTGTTTTGCTTTCAATAAGTAAATGATATTGAATCAAAGAAACACAGGACAGTTTATTTATACAAATAATCTTGTGTATATAGCTAGTAAATCGTAGACTGGTTTTAACTATGTCTAAATTATGTTAAACTCTTTTAAGATGTGCGTATGCGCTGTCTCGTCATCACGTTTGTATAAACAGTACGATGGCTTTGCAACTGCTACACAAGCGCATTTCATCTCGTAATAACTTAACTGAATTATATTAAATAAAAAATTATAATTGGAAAATCCAAAAAGAAACCTAATTAATTAAAATCTAAAAACTATAAAATAAAATACAACATCTAACATATAAAAGGAAAAGTTGTTTTCCTACATAATTCACAGATTCACATTTTGGGGCCACACAAAATAGAAATAACTGCGAAAACGAACATTTACGATGGAAATGAAAAATCGCTTTGGCGTTTATGACGACATTGTTCCTGAGAGCGGGCCAATATGAAAAAAAGATCCCGCGCGGTGAAAGCGTCACCAACCTAATGAATTTTATTACACCTACTACTCAACGAGTTATACCTACTCTGATTTAACAGTACGTGTGTAAATTATAATTTAATTTAATAACAGTCCGGAAAATGCACGTAAAATGTTTTTATGTGAGATAATATGCTTTTCATTAAAAGTCACGTGTTACCTTCTCAATTTTATATTCATTTTTTATGAGTTCTACTTAACTTCCTTCGCCGGCATACATTACGCGGATTTTGTTGATCAATAACTACAAATTGATATATAATAATATGTATACAATCTTTAAGTGTTTAATGTATCAATCATGTTTGATGTTAGGCTTATTAGAGATTCTATTGTGTTAACTGATTGATATTATGAAAAATATAGGTCATAGTTTTTCACATTCCACATTCATTCCACAAATCGGAATTTTATATATAGGTACTAATAAAATAAAATAGACAATACGTTATGAAACATGTAAAGAAATATTTCTCACTTTATTGAAAACAAACTACATCATTAGAGTAGTTAAAATTTGCCACAATTAACGGGAAATAAATACAAGTAAAATATAAAATTAATTACTGAAAACTCACAAAGCTTTGTGAAATGAACAGAGTTGTCGGTTAAAAGTGGGATTGTTAACTAAATTGCACTAAAAATTATGTTGTGAAAATGAGACTTAACCCAGTACGTTATAGTGACCTAATTACTTAATCCTATTAGTGGTTTGTTATTTGTTCATTAAATTATTTTTATGCGACCATATACAATATACATATTTAATTATATTCATATATTGTCTTGTGAAGAATCAATATTAGCTTTGTCGATTTGATATCACTCGACTATGGACATAGCGCCTTCTAAGATCTTGGAATTAACGATCTTGATAATATTTGTCAGCTCAGCGCCGCTAGCTCTACAACTCGCCTCGGTAATTAATAGCACCAATTTGTTCTACGCTTATGGCAGGCATTTGTCAAGCGCCCGCCGCGCCGGATGATTTTCGCACTAACTTCATAATCGATCTTCTACTGTTCGATTATGTTGTATCGATTGGGATACACAGAATTTATTAACGCATAAATACAACTATACGTTGTTGTTATTATTATCCGGATGTAAACTAATAGGATATACGATTAAATAATTAACATTGTTTTGTACATTCTATAATACCGCATAATGTTGGCAATTTTGATACTAGTTAGTGTGTTGTTATGTCATAAATTATATGTTAATTTAACGCATTAAAATAAAATAATTAAACACATGAAAAAAAGAGTAAAAAGAAATCAACATAAAACAGATTGTTTGCTTAGTTGTATAAATTAAACTCGTGTTATTTTAAGATCTTACGTTAATATATTTTCTTAAAAGTATTGAGTAGTTAAAAAATTAAATTATAAGAAAAAGCGATAATTTAAAGAACGGTTTGACGAGACATATTGTAAAAGTTAGCTATTCTCATCATAGCGGCACTAAACCTCTTAGTCCCAGCACAATATAAAGAAGCCATTGCTCGCTGTCACAAATCTACTTTATAGGGAAAGCAGACACTGTTTGCAAGTTTATGTGGGCAAAGTTAAAATTCAGTCGACTTCATTCGTAATAATGAATAAGGAAGTCAGACTTATAAACTAAACAAATCAACTTCTTGTAATAATTCACAAAAAAAAAAACTTAGCACAAACTACATTACAGTAAATAGATAATTAGCAAAAAAGATAAAAATAGCAAGGTGCATAAAAAATAACAATAATTCCGTATCTTAAACGAACAGCATCCGCGACCGTTGTCTCACGGTAATGAAATATTAAATTTACGATTGCGCATAAAGCTCTCGGGTAGTTGGAAAAACTTTAGTGATAAAACCTAACAGGAATACACTGGCTAGAACAAAAGCAACCCGTTTAGCGGCGGGACGTTTCATTTGCATGCGAAACGATTCTAATAAATAGTACCGAAGGCGACCTTCTGATGTTTGATACAGAAAAATACAATATATATTTACCTAATAATATAATATAAGAGTTTACATATATTTATTTATAATACTTGGCTACATTATCTTATTTGGGAATAAAGATAAGCAAACAAGTTAAATGTTTTTATTACGGCCTGCTATATTATATCGAGTTTATTTGATTATATTAAAATTTTCGAAAGCATTTCAGTCATTTATTAAATGTAGACAATTGTAGATAGTCTCAGAATTAAAGATGTTATTTTGTTTGTGAATAACAAGAGGAAATTAATAATAATTTTACGAAAAAGTTACAATTGTAAGATATCAAGGAGGTGAATAGAAAAACAGCAGTGAATTCAACACTCGCGTATCAGAATTTCCTTAATTATCCTCAATAAAATTAATCTTGACCCCACTTCGTTTTGTTTCTCGTGGAATCCAATAAAGCCTAATGTCACTACAAGAAATGTGTTAATGGTGCCTATTTATTAAGCGCACCCGCACTGGACGATAAAGTATGCGTGAGAATCGCAACAGGTTCGTCCACTTAATTCTTTTATTTAAAATGTAAAGGAAATAAGAATCTTTTCACGACATTAAAGGACTTGCTACACAATCCACGTGTTCTACTATTTTCTACGCGTAAGTATAAACGTCTTTGTATATAAATCTGAATATTGACGTAAAACTAAATTGCATTCATTTATTGTAAGTACTTTTAAGTAATTGTATATATTTTATTGAACAATATAGCTATTGCTTGCGAGTATTTCGAATCATTATTGGCAAAACAGGTACTTTATATGCACGTAAAATGGTCTCTCTCGCACAACTGTTCAAATTGTTATACGTCTTTTAAACTACATTAAAATACATTGTGCTATACAATAATGAAAATGGCATGCAAATGTTAGTAGTAAGTTATTGCTTTGATCTGTGAATCATGTGAGTTCCATACGTATTCGTATATAGGCAACAAATTAACAATCTGATATTGACATCGTACATATAAAAGCTTAGTGAAATTGTATGAGTGAAGTGAGGTTTCCGTCGAGTCGGAATTGTGCCCCAGCCGCTTCCTAATGAGAAACTATCAAACTCCAACAGCACATTTGTCTTGTTAATGCTAATATTCAATTCTCCGAGCGAGCGACGGTGGCAACTTGGAGGAAGTGAACTAGGCTTTTAGTTGGACGTTTCGCGTCTTTCTACTAAAACTTGTTAAAGAGGATTTTATAATGTTCTGTTTACTACACGTGACATTTTCTCTATTTAACGTTGTAATTAATAAAATTAATTTACAATAAAAACTGAATTAAATTTCAAAACAAATTACGTACTAGATATGTGAAATAAAACAAATTGATTCCTTATGGCAACGTAGGGAGGTAACAATTTACCTCTCAATGGGCCGTACGGAATCTAAAGCGATCGTAATTTCGTCGGGCAATATTCCGTCGTTTCATATTTTCCTTTTGCCTGCCAAATGTTATATAGAGCCGATACAACACGACTGCGATTTCTTTTGTTACGTGAAGCCGGTGCGCCTCTCCAATTCCGTATATCGCACATGGAGCATCACTTAAACAAATATTCAGTTTACGAGCGGAAGAGATTCGTGTGTCAACGTCTTATTTGCGCTTATAGAATACACTACGAATAATCGATGATACAATAAAATGTCACAGTATTGTATTTACAATATTTACAATGTTATTTTTACCGGATATGTTAAAGATTTCTGTTTAACAAAAACTGAAATACTTTATGTGGTTCATTATTGTGTTTATTTCGGACGTTTCGAAAATTTTACAGGCTTCATGGCCAAGGCGAGATCGAGGAATTCTTCTCAGTTGTGAAAGTTGACAAAACTTTCTTTGATTTTGGCGAGGATGGATTGTCAAGGTTATATCAGAAGAAACTAACAGTCTGCGAGTTTATCAGACTTATGTATGGTTGGGTTCCAGCTGTTCGACAATTACAACCATCTTCTCTTTGAAGATTATGAAATAAAAATCAATGCGATCATATTCGAGAAATAACTTCAACACTAGTACAATCGTAAATGTTTTTGTAATTAACTTACTTTAAGAAATAACAAATTAAAGGATCCGTATAAACAGTATAAAAACTTATCTACATATATGTAAATGGAGTAATAAAATATGAAGGCAGTATGAAAAATTTAAAACACAACATTCTAAAGGAATACAAAAATGTGACACCATTTACTTCGTTTACGAACGAGTGAGTCAAAGACGAGATCTAGCGTAAGGTTATGCTGATATCGGCTCTTTGAGCAAACGTAGGTACAGCGAGGTGTTATGCATGCAATCTTTGACGCAGTTTCTTACAACAACGCCTCGTTTTGTGTTATTCTTTCTTCAAAAATCTAAAACATACTTTTAAAGTTTTCATTCTTTGTAACTGGATGTCATTTTTCTCATTTGTTACAAGTTGCAGTGTATTTTGTTCTTTTAAAGATCAGAATTGCATTAAGCATAATACTTACAAAGTAAATAAACATTGGAATAGGAACATTTCACCGTGTTAAATAAAGAAATTTTAAAAATAGAATTGGTTTGTGTGTGATTTAAATAGTAGATTTCTTGTAGACTATATTACGTACCTTAATATATGTATAAAAATTATATAGACATCGTCTTCAAAGACATTTCAATGTTTACGTTTGTTTCTGGAAGCGCTCCCGGGTCCAAGAAGATATTTAACCGCTACCGGCGCTCTACTCCAAGATAAATAGAAACCGCTGTGGTTTAAATGCTTTCTTTTTTTAGTCCTGAGTATCTATTTTCCTCCTTTTAAGGGATGAAAGGGTGGGACCGATTGTGGTTTTGTAAATCCATGATGATATAAAAATACTTCTCGTATTTCGAATTTAGGTCAAAATTGAAATAATAAGAATTATTATTATAGAATTTTATTGTGATATCACGATTACTGCAATATGTTTTAAGTAGTGTAGGTACTAATAGTGATTATTGAATAGATAGAATAGATTAGCCAAACCCTAAGGTCACGTAGTATATAAAACACTTTAATAATAATAATAATAACAAATGAATAATAATTTTGATATACTCTTATTTGTATTCTTGATAATTTAAAAAAAAACTATTTTAATTATAGGATAAACGCAGTCGTTACAAAATAGAACGATAAATAATAATTCTAGTCTCACAGCGTATACCGTAACGAAAGGACACGAATTATTTGTAACCGCTAACGCCATTTCAAGGTAATCACGATCACGCACAGGATTAGGCACGGGTACCATCACGCAATACGTAAATTAATTTTGGACAATGTTTTCAAAAATAATATTTAAACTGTCTTAAAATTTCACTTCATTCAATATTATTATATGTTTACGAGCATCATGCTATTCATTGTTCATTCAAAAATAACAAAACAAAAATAGTATATACATAGATGTAACATTAATGTAGTTGAGAATTTCTGCTACAAAATAAAGTACTATATACAATTTATTGTGGACAAGAGTGTTTATTAAGTTTGAGGACACCACTAGTCAGTTTAGAGCAACATTGTTGGCAAAGGATAAAACAACGTCCGCTCGTCCGTCCATTCGATAAAATAACGAAAACTTAACAATTTAAGCTTACAACTTTTGCGGACAGTGCACCATGCCGCAATGAAAACGGACACCTATTCTTGAATCGGATCTGAACATATTTTATTGAATTTATAAAATTTTATAATTTCATTCCAAATACTATACCTACTATTTTTAGGAAACGAAATCGATCACTGAAATAAATAATTTATTTATATTTATGTAAATACATACGAAAACATGTTATTGAGAAGAATATAATTATATTTAAAATTATTGTCTATCAACAATATATTTAACGATGACACAATAAAATAAATACGTTTTGAATTATATGCAGGAATCGCGTTCATTCGAATTGTAAGAGTTGAACTCTTGTTTCGTGTCAAAACAGTTCTGTTCCGCTGCGTTAATTGACTTAACAGTTCAACGACAGAACAACTTGCTCTACGGGCTAAAGTCGTTGCAATAACGATGTACTGACACTACCAAAACTCATTTTCGAAAACAATGATGTAATTTTTCATAAAGTTATATTAACATATTTATAATATTTAAATAACTACACATATTTATAAATAGCCTAATTTTACGATAATAGTAAATATTCTTAAAATTAAGTTCTTTAAGTGTTGTTTAATTGTCTGAATGGTGTTTATATAATTTTTTTACTTTCTTTTATTTTATTTCATTTTTTGCTTCTTTCATTATTTATATAAAGCTATTTTAAATGTTATAATGTTTATGTGTAATAGGCTAAGTTTAAGTAAATGAAATAAATTTTTAAAGAAAGTACTGACAATAAAAGTATTATAGTAACCCTCCAAGTGCATCTCGTACTCAGCCAATCATCTAGTTGTGTGTTATAACCCCACATTTGAGGAAATAGTTTAAGCTACTTGTTTTTATTGCCGTAGTAGTAAACTAAAGACATTTGAAGTTTGTTTATGGAATTTTAGTTAACAATGTTATCAATGGAACCCGTCACTAATAAATAAAGTAACATGTAATAAATAATTACATGACATTTACTTACTTATATGTGATGTTTGATAAGGTGAATATCTATAGAACCTACTACATATTTAGATTAATAAGTCCACTTTCGCTTAACAAAACAAAATAAAACCTTCCATTAGGATTATCTGAATCGAATGTGAGATTTACCATTAAAGGTAATCGGAGGATCAGTGTAAGGAAAGAAAATAAAGACAGTACTTATTAAATCTAAAACAAGGGGCGCACAGATTTGAGAGAATCTAATGTCTTTTAATCGCAACATCGGAGTAACGGGTCCGTACAAATATTTTGCCACTTGGAAATGTTACCTGGACGGGAAAGTGGCCGTGGGCGCGTCGCGCGGGGATACAAAGTAAATATGTCCTCGCGTTTTCCTCTGATCCTCCCCACATTTTATCGGGGAGCGATCGGCGCTCGGGTCGGGAAATGAATTTAAAACGTGTTTGCGGGTAATCTGTTATCGGTCCCAGGTCCCTTGTCTCCTGCGAGAATATAGACGTTCAAAACCCGATGTGATTCTGCGGCCCTCTTCCATACACACGAGCAAATAGTGGACATTATCGACATCAAAAACTTATCTTTATAGGGCCTCGAAAGGTCTGACGACTGAGCATTAAAATCTACCGAAACAATATTCGTTTCAATGACGTGCTTCATAAATTTATATCATTTGTTTCCCCTTTTATATCTTTCTCTAAAATGTTTAAATAATCGTCGTAAGTGAGTCTAATTGAGTAGAAGCAACTTAATTATTTCATACAGGAATAGAATAACTGTGCTCTCGGGGTTACTGTAAGGCCATAAAAGATACATAATACGCAGCGACGTAAAATTCTTATTATTTTAGTATCTGCGAAACCGTCACAGAAAACATCTCGTAAAATAAAACCCGCCTGTCGTGTTACAAGAAAGACGTGATGTGCCGACCAGTTACACAAACCGCACCATTCAGCCAATGTGCGCTCGGTAAATCCACGTGGATTTGGCGTGGACACCGGTACACGGATCTAAGCGAGCGAGAAGGTGGATTTCTATGGAAAATGCAGACTTTATGATAGCCGAGGGATAAGTTTCTATTTTAAATTGAAGAGATACTAGAAATGTTTCGTTGTCTCTCGCTGGAGTTCAGACGCGTGGAAGTGAATAAAAATGCACACAGCCAATGTGGCTTTGTTAAAGTTTCCACCGAGTGAATGCATACAAGATTATATTTATTTATCTACTTCGCCGAAATGTAAACGGGACACCTGAATAATGTATATTTTTAACTTTAGTGCGGCTGAATTACGCACAACATAATTGCAAAATCACTCAGGTGTTCATAATTTTTATATCGAGATTATTCAGGCAGAAGAGAAACTTTTTTTTGCAAAAACGCGACTAAGTCCCGGAAGCGCCCATTTACATAGCCGATGTTGGCGCGATGGTGCGTGGCGACTTCAAATGGGAATTATAATACCAAATTGAATACAAAACTTTCCTTTCAGTGCCGAGTAATGGAGGAGTCTATGCACCGGAACAGTCAAAAAGACAAATACACTGAGAGAAGGGATGACACTCTTACAGTAAAATAATAAGTACCAGACACCATTACAGAGAAATTATTTTAGTAAATTTTATTTCATATGTTTTTAAGAATTTACATAAATTTTGTAAAATATCCTGAAGTTATTTGGCCCGCACTATTGGACTGTTGTGGATCGCTCGTTATTAGCCAGCAAAATACACGATTAGAATTTTACTAGTAACAATGATATTATACTATATAGTGAATGCACTACAAATTATTGTTTTATATTTATAGAATACAATTTATAAAAGACTAATCTGTATAATATACATAATAATAAAACACAAGCTATGCCACCGTTAGTGGATTGTTCAGCCGCTTGTGACTAGGTAATTTCCATACATTTCAAGTTCTGTCGCCTCCGGGACGTTCGTTCTTTTGTTGATAAATGTTTGACGGCAGCCGCAGAGACGCCATTAAAAGTTTTTTTTTCTCGAGTTTACATACCCAAATGTTTACTCGTAAGTTTTTCGCGCTCACCTATTCGGTGATTTCTTTTCATCGCAGCGTTTGTTCAAGGGAGTGGAGTACTTCCCTTGAATAGCGTCATTGAATGCGTAATTGGAAAAGTTTCTGTGTTTTTTTTTCTGACATAACACAATATTTTGTTATAAAGAATTTTGTTACTCATAAGAATAAAGTGACATATTTTTAAATTGGGAAATCAAAATTCCACATCTTGTATAAATCATAATCTGAATGAATTTAATTCAAATTTATTAAATCTATTAGACGGATACTTCTAATCCCATAGATTTCAAAGTTTGAAATAACAAGGTATTAAGAAGTTTGCGGTGTCTTTCTAACCTTGCTACATTTATACTTTGAACCGTGAACACGAAAGTTCTTTAGGCAGCTATAACTCAGCGGTGGAAAACTGAACTTCAACCTTGTCGATAGTCTAAGACTGTTCTTCCGAGACAAAAAGCTTGCCTTCGAGCTTCCGGACTCTGTCACGACTACTGGATTATATGGGGTATAATGTTTGTTTCCATTATGTAACAATTTAAATAAAATCTTTAGAAATATAATAATCAATATTAACATATGTTAAAAATATTTGGACATTTATTAAACAACACTATATTTAAAATATTAATCATGTTTATTTATCATTTATAAGAAATTAAAACTAGCCCCATTTGTTTTTAATGTGTAAAAATGTATTGTTCGTATGCCGTATGAACATGGAAACTTTGCCACAGCTACAAGATGGAACATCACCGCAATCGCTTTTTAATCCCTCACTTTCAACTTGTTAAGGCAACTGCGAGCCGTTCGGATTGTGCACTAAGGCTGATTTGTGGTTTTACAGAGGATTTAAACAGGAGCTCGTTTTGTCAAAATACGACATTTTTATGTCAAACTTTAATTTGCCCAATTATTTTATAGTATACAAAGAATTTGTTTAACTTTCTAAACAAACAATAATTAATATTTGTGATATAATTTGAATAAACAAAAAAGACATCAAAACACACAATCAGTTATAAAATTACATTACACACCCAATTATGTTCCTAATTTCGTAGTAGCTCGACGTCAGGTATACACGTAAAATAATTTGAAGGATCAACGGAGGCACCCGCGTGATTATTTTACGCTAACAAAATTAATAAGGTGAATTTCCGCGGTGAGGCGCGGGCGAGGATATTGCTATACCTTACCCGCCCGCCTGTGGCGAGGTAACGCTTTTACTGTTCAGCTATGATCCGCACATTAGCTTAGTGTTTAAAGCGCATCGTTTATGAGCAAAGTTGAACATTAATATAAAATAACATTACATAAACTCTACTTTTAAAATAATTAGAAAATAAAACAACATCGGATTAAAGTAATAAAAGTAGTGGTAAACCATATAAAGTCTTTAAAACAATTGAAATCATGTACGCAAATAACTTCGGTCATTTATTTGTTTATGATATTCGCTATAGCAGTTCGTAGCTTCGTAGTTGTCGTAGCGTAACCGTATGACGTTTTATTACCTACTGGAAGTTTAAACAGCCTTAAATGAAAGAGAAAGAGCGTGGACTGACAATTAGGATAAAATATCCCACGAGTTAAATGCCTTGGGACATTAAAAGTGTAGATAAGGATTTAACCGCCTGCACTGATTTACGATCTTTAGACAAATTGTGTCTGGGTCATCAAGTCGTATATATTATTACGGGTACTTTAAAAATTCACCTATAGTTCTTTTTAATAAAGTCGAATGATATTTACTATATATACACGACTTAGTAATACAAAATAACACTTTACATTTAATGATATAAGGAAAGTTATCACATCAAATTGGAGTCGTTTACATCACATCTTGGAACAAATTATGTCGACAAGAGATCGCGATATTGTCATCCTAAAACACTTTTCCCTTGTTTCCTCAGAAAATAGGAAAGTAAGAAAGCTAGTTCGAAAGACAGCTTCATCCAATGCCATTTAAGAGGCAGCAACAAGTCCACATGTCCTTTAAACTAATATGTTCTTCATGGGCGTACATATAAGGATGTTTTTAGAATATAGTTTCATGGAAAAGAGATTACACAATAATACGAAGTCAAGTGTAAGACAAGATAAGACGTCTATGGCGAAAAAAATACAATAATAAAAGATGTAGTGAATACTATTGTTCGTGTATGTATAAGAAATATATTAATTTAATTAAAACTGAACATGACGTGTATATCTTTTGCTTATTATTTTTGTATTTGAATCGCGTCGATCGGTGTGAAATAACCTATTTGTGATAGATTTGAAAAACGAATTCTGTTTTCGCGTAGGTATTATTGTTTAAACTTGAAAAGAAAACGGAGGACCGAGTTGTTAAAAGAGAAACTTATGAAAAGAAGCAAAGAAAAAAACACTCTAAAAATTGTAAACAATAGTGAATGGCGCTTCTGCAGGAAACTAAAGCGAGAAATTACAATAAAACATCTGTTCAATGGTCTTCGTTGAACGCGATTTTATAAATAGTTACAAAACAATCAATTCTTTTAATTAAACAAACTGTAACCATTATAAAAATTATAGACATGTTATACGAATTCTTATACGTTCTACACTATTATCATTTCATTCATTTGTAAGAAAATATATAATATAGTAGTTTGTTGTTATGTAGTGTAAGTGGTAGGTCGACTGAAGGAGTTTGTGGGACGCTCGTAGCCGAGTGGGTTAAATGGAGCGTGGTCGTCGAGCCCGCGGCCCGCTGCACTTGTTGCAATTTCTCTCCACTCCACTACTTAATTGTACCTAGTACGCCCTCACATTCGCTATAGACGAATGGCGTTAATTTCGCCTACGACCATTTCGTCCATTATACTAATTGCGACCGACCATATTTCGTTAAGCATCGTTGAGACTCTGGCGTATGACTTCTGGCAGTTGCAAAGTATAAGAAGTACTACGAAATCAACTGTCAAAGTGTAGCGAGATGAAGGAGACAACTTTGTTAATATTCCTAATTGAGCTTTTAATGAAATTGAAAGAGTGAGGACACGCGTTCCGATTTAAAGTGGCTCTCTTGTGGCTTTGTAACTTCGCGAGCACCTAAAACCACCTCAGAGCGTCTCGTAAAATGCTCTTATATAAATTACTTCGAAAATGTTCGGAGCGCATACAAATCGGAATCGAAGTCTCCATATTTTACAGAGCATAAAACATCAGCTCGATTTACACACACCTTTAATAAGGGGGAGTACGACAAAGTTTGTGAAAATTAAGTCGTTTTGTTCGTAGTATGAAGTTTATTACGGATCCACTGGCAACGGATACGGCACAAGAAAATTCGATATACAATTAAAGGTGAATCGGTGAATCGTCGGGTTGTAGATAATGAGATAGAATATTGTGATCTGAGACGAGTGGAATAACTCGGTCGAGCGGCACCTGTGCTCGATAATGCGACGCTGTCTGAAGAGGGAGAGACGAATCAATTAGGCGAGTTGCCGAATTGCGTAACGACTGTCGTTACAGCGGACGAGTAACGCAGTCTACAGCTGCGTGCTACTTACGAAATTGACATTGAATACTATGACATGGCTACTAATCAAGTTAAATTTCATTTTACAAGACTCATACGAAAATTGAGTTATAAATTACCTTTTAACCAGCGCAAATAGACACTAAATAAAAAAGCGGTACAAATTTTACGTGCAAACAAAATCATTTGAAGTTGATTAAAAAGGATTCACAAGCGCTAATAAAATTGTATTAGGTTACGGTCGGTGAAGTCCGCGTAACAAGGTGGTAATGATTTATTCGAATTCGTTAAACCGACTGTGAATTAACCTAGGTACTTTATTTTAAACATCGGTAAAAAGCAAATATTTATTCGTTTCATTACATCGCAATTAATAAACTTTGACGAAAAACAATTAAAAAATATAAATTCATAATTGACAAAAGCGACTGTATAAACAACGAGATTCTAGCGGAAAAACGGTTTTAACAAACGAATATGCTAGGAATATGTGTGAATTATTTACATGCGGCCGCCTCGCCGACTGGGCCACAATTAATGAAGTAGCGAACGCCGTTTGTCAATGCGGCAGAGGCAACAGAGGCGGTTTACACTACCCTCTAGTACACGGAATCCCGGCCGGGGTTTTGCGGTCGCTAAAGATTAATTTACTTTATAGCGCTCGAGAATCTTCGACGTGTAAGCTCAGTGATCAATAAATCATAGGAACATTCTTGAAATATATTATTTAAATAATTGTTTATAATTGTTTTAAATATTTCTTGCGTACATGATTACATGGATTGTGATCAAATTTCACGTCACAGCGCCGCCGGTTCTGTTATTAGAGCAAGCGGCACTCGTGAGCGGGGGAGCAAGCAACCCGTGCTCCCCAGTAATGCCCCGTTTAAATATAATTGCAATAAGTTAATAAAATCCACCCGCGATTTTAATTAATTTGTGGCGACACAAGCGCCCAATAAAACGAGGATTTCAGAAATTTTGTGTATGACCGAGAATATATTTCTTTTTATCCAAATAGATGATCGTGACGAACTGTTCGAGTCTATAAATTAACATGTAATTTACAACATTATGTCTAAGTTAGAAATCTGATCGTTTTAAAACAATTACCTGTATTCTAATTTAAAAGAATAGTACCTACTAATTTTGATTAAATGAATACGACATCTCGAAATAAACGTTACATTACAATAACATACTTACTAATATAAAATATATAAATTATTTGCTTTATGTTCATGATTAACATACCTATGTCTAATTGAAATTAATAAATTGTTCAACTGAAATTGCGATGTATGAAATTGACAAAGAAATATATTTTTTGTGACATCTAGTCAAGAGTGGAAATGATTGATCGCGCACACAACACGTCGTCTACAAACAAACTTTTAGAAAGTAATAACAATATATGATTATTTTATTATATTATTGAAATTCTATGTTGATGTGCTACATGTGTGTATTATGTTAATTTGTATCTTAAAATTTACACAAAATAGTTTAATTTGAATGTTGTGTATTGTCGATTTCTTTTAAAGGGTCGAAGGGGGTCGCTTACCTGGTGCATTACTTTAAGATTGTTGCAAATTGCCTAGTCACGAGGCCGGTATAGTAAATTACGCGTAAAGCTGAACACAAAGGCTATGCGTATTCAAATACCATTAATCTCCAGTCCAGGGGAGGGTGGAGTAAAATGAACCAGTACGGACAAAAACAATGCCGCCGGCGAATAACCGGCTCAGCATTGTTCCGGCAATTAGAAAGCTTTCCCGTGTAGCGACCGTGTGTAAAAACAGTGTAACATCAGCACGCATCGCCGCCTATTGCTCGTTACGTTTGATGTTTATTACGGTTATTAGGACTAAACCCCTGCTCGATATTAATGATTTTTTTCAAACTTTGATTTGAATTAATCATACGGTCTACGCGCATTCCATTTAAATTATTATTTGTAATTGAAAATCGAACGAATACCTATTACAATGCGAATGGAATTTTAGTGCCACGATTAAATAAAAACTCCATTCAAATTATAACGCAGTTTGTGTTTATATGTAGGTAGGCACGTGTTGACGGCCTGTGGAAAATCCGGCTTAGGGTCAGTATCAGTGAATTAAAATTGGTTGACCGATGGCGATTGTGAAAATGACAGTGTACACTGTGGCGAATGACAGATAATCCCCATACATTATTGTTATACACGTATGGGCCTCTGTTAACTTTATACTTACTTATTTGTGGCACAAATTTAAATTAACTCAATAATCTTACCTGAAAGAGAAAAAAAAAACACAATTAGCAAACTAATTAAAAGAGAAGAGCAACAAAGAAATTACAAGATATAAAAAAGACTCTGCACAAATAGCTAACCGCGCTTAATGAAAGCCTTGATATTTAAGTATCAAGTATATTACAGTTTTCATATTCAGTTGAAGCGGTAAATAAACAATACTACTGGTGGCATAACTAGCAACATTGTATTGTTTTTACACGGGGAAGAGTGCGGGTGCAGGCTCGGTCGTGCGGCAATAACAGCGAGCACTGTTGTTGGCTTAGTCTACTATTGTCTCACATTATTAGGACAGAATAGAGGAAAGAACGGCTTTACTATGCTTCGATGCTAAGATAAGCTCAGACGTTATATGCACTTTATGTAATGTAGAACACACATGGTCCATATACAGTTCATCAATGAAAAATAATACCTAAAGCACAATAGTTAACTTAGCGGATATATATTGCAAGAAATCCACATGTATTAACGAAGCTATCAAAACACAGGACAATTCGAGAATTCAATCTGTCTCTCCCTTGTCCCTTTCGACCCAATCACGATCTATCATCACTTGCGACGGATTAATCACCCGAACAAATATATTGTTTCCAACTATCTTCCAAGTTTCACTTCTCACATCGTTTGCTAAATGAAGCACAATATTGAGATCTGTGGTTTTTGTTAAGTCATTTTACTTGAAATAATTTTACATGAAAAAATAACAAAGTATATATTTTTTTGAAAACAACGGTAAGCGAAATGTATCAGTGTTAGTGTTTGAATAGTAAACCTGTGCCTGCGGCAAGGCTAATCCTTTCCGCAAACAATAGATGGCGCTGTGGATATGCGAACAAACAATACTTCCCGCGGATAAACACACAGTTGCTCCGTGTTTGCGGGGAGACACCTCGTTTGGCGTTTAGTTACAATTAATTGTTATTTACACCACTATTGCGGTATCTCTTTCACTGAACTGCTTTGTAAGTAGTTTGTTGAGTGAGATTAAGGGTGTCACACATTTCAAATACACGCAGAATTACATGTGTTTTATTTATATTTAAACTTTTAATATGATATTGGAATACTGCGAAGACAGATAATTCAAACAATAAATCGTATTAAATGAGTTATAATGGCAACATCTGTAAAACAAGCAGATTATGTCGGGGAGTGTGTTAAAAATTATTCAATTGTATTGTCTCGTGAAAGGCGAAACCGACTGTCAAAAGAGAGCTACGTAGCGGAAGTCGAAATCCAAAAGCTCAGACTACAAACATAAAGCGCTCGTCTTTTCACGCAAAAAGCTTGACTCATTTATCAAATCACCGTTGTCTACATTATAGAGGCGGGGGCGTATTGTGAATAGGCTAAAAAGCTCGTCTAAACAAAATGTTAGGACGCGACACGACCCGCGGATCCACCATTCAACTTAAAAACGTCCCTTAGCGATATACAATTTAGGTTCAATCTCAGAATGTGACACCAGCCCTTCGTACGCAAAGGGCGCGAGAACGAGCCCTATCGTAGAATTAGACTTTTGTTAACGAGTTAAATTAAACAAATAAAATTAACGAAAGCAAAAAGCGTTGCGATTTTCCAAACAAAAACATTAGTCTAGAGAATGAGAATAATTATAATTATTAAAATGGAAAAGTTTACATTGGGAGTTTAATTGAGTCGAGTATTTATGAGGTCGTCAAGTATTTGTTGATAACACCGAGGGAACAAAACCCGTAAATGTCTGATGTTTCTTTTAAAAAATACTCTTGAATATTTTAGGTAGTCTGTAAATAAATCATAAATTGTGGGGCGTATAAAAAAGTTTTAATGAAAACCCTTTTTTCAGCTCATAAACCGCTATCTTAGTACTTAGGATAAATGTATTGAGAATGTTTTAAAAGGTAATCATTTTATATTCAAAACGTGTTCACTTGCATTCGACTCGTATATTGAAAGCTTTTATTTGTTTATATATTGGCATAGCGCTCCTTAAGTGCTATTACCTACTCGCGTCTCAGGCATTGGCGTGAATACAGCGAGTGTTGCAGCGTAAAAAACTCACTTAAAAATTATCAAAGCACGGGGACTTTTAAATGACGAACACGTAGCGCAATATTTTCAATGCACATTCGCTTTCGGGCAAGCCGCGGTCGGAGTCGTGCCGCTTGCTAGCTTACTTAAAGCTCCATGCGGAGAAAATTGCTTAAGCCAATTTTACCTAAGGTACACTCGCTTAAACTTCCCCTTACAAATATACGTTTTGTTGTTAAAACGATATTATAAATCGAGGAGAAATAAAAAAAGGAAAATATTTTTCTTTTTTTTTATATGAAAAGAATAAAAGAGAGAAAGCCGCAAAATAAACAAGATGTCATACAATGACGAAGTATTATAAATAAAAAGAACATAATATTAATTAATTAGAAACAAAAACAACAACAACTTTCCAGACAAGTCCCTTATTAAATATAAACACGTAGCACCAACTTCTTTAGAGTAAAAAAATATTCCCGCCACGTTCGACCGAGTTTTTTCAAGTGAAACTCGTATAAATGACATTTTCGCGGAAGCGCCTTACCTATCAAAGGTATTATTCAAATTAATTTACCGCGTCGTCGCAAAAAGTAGGCGTCTCCAGGCGATGTACCCTCATATTCGTAGAGCATCCCTAAATTAGCATCACAATGAAGTGCGAGCGGCAACTGCTTAATGCGTCTAACCACTTTTCATGAGACCACGTCACGGGGTTATTTAAGTGAAAAGTTTCAAAATAGTCCATAGATGATAATCACCGCAGCTGCACTGTATTGTGAGGGATTTCGTGTGAGAACATATAGATGCTGGCTTACTTGGAAGAGAATATAAAAGTGCTGTAATTCAGTAAACGTTAGGTTGACCTCTTAAGCGTCCGAAGTTGCAAAACACCTGAGCGGGGGTATATTGTTTTTGGACTACCCTTTTACGCTTTCCCACCTATAAATAAATCAAAATATTCAGGAAGGGCTCGACTTTAAGGCGGCTTAGCGGAATCGTAAAATTCAACAGCGTTCGCGTCGTACCGAGGTTTATCTTTCGGCGTCGCTTCCCGTGTTTCTGAGGGAATCGTAAAAGAGTACCGCAGTGTATATGAATAGAAAGCAGCTCTCCCTTTTCTTTTCCTCCGAAGACATATGGAGGAAAGTGGAAGCGCACTTACAAACTTCAAGATGAAAGCAGATTATCTGTTCATAAGAAAAATATGAGCATTCTTTATGAATAAAAATGACAAATAAACATTAGTAGCGACGGCTTGGTGAATTTTTATTTCTATAACTATTTCTAATGTATACGAATTAAATTAAGTTTCTAAAATAGATAATTAAAATACAACATCGATTAAACGCATCAAAAGTTAGTGCGCGTTTGTTAACTAAATTTGAATACTTTGCCCCAATCTATCTATTTATTATATTTCTCAGTAGGCAAAGTATGGCGCCGTGGTCATTAATAACAATTTATTTAACACAATACCCACAATTTCGTATTGCGAATTTTGACCTTTGAGAAACGTGAATTTGTTATTAATGGCGAATCGTTTTGCAAATTGATTAGATAGTTTGTGATAAATTGGATAACTTCAACTAGACGGGGAAATTAAAACGTTTTGTGTTATGTAAATACATTTTGAATAAGTCAAGTCAATAGGCGCAGTATTTTTAAAAAATAATATATTGTTATTAGAATTTGAAAGTCCTTATCGCGAGAGAAGCAAGCAGGTCTCTTCTCAAAATTCTTTTTTGTGGGTCGTTCGTTGTCGTGGAGTTTGCCAAGTTAAGGTTTCCACGAAGTTTGCTTCCATTCACACAGAATGTTACTCCCGCATTGTGGTAACTAATTCGAGGGCAATAATTAAATTTGTTTACATACAAGTTTGGCAAGACCAAGTTTTCCTCTCAACTTTGCAACTTCTTTTATAGACAGACATTTATTTTTAACTTGACCGTTTTTTGTTTATAACAACAAAAAGTTGGTCAAATATTTATATTCGCGATAATAATAGAAGGACAGTAAGTGTAAGAGTAATATAATATTTTTTGCAAAAAGGAAAGCGTACTTCAACCGGCAAAGCAATCTCGCCCCATGACTTATAGTTTTCAGCCGAATAACAAATAGGTAATCGTCAAAATGGAAGCGTACTCCGTTTTTCCTGTGATTTCGTGAGTACAAAAAAAACTATGGCAAAATATCATCTATATTAAATTTAAGTAAAATTAAATCGTAAAATAAAAATACAAAGTAACAAAAAGTTACGTTAATTATACAGACTGTTTAATATTCATTTAAAAAGGACATTAAAAACAGTCAAACCTAAAAAAGCAAAGATGTTATTCGAAAAAGGAAAACCTACCAAATTACTGCTGGTCACTTTAGGCACTTCGTGCAAAAATAGCTCTGGGCAGGCTCACTACAAAGAGGCGGTATTCATATTATCATTCCATTAAACAAAAGTCACTCGCATTTCGAGTGAAAACAGAGAACTCATTTTTCCTGGCGCAGAGAAATAATTTCAAATGTTAACAAGATTTCCCATAATGGAGTTGTTCACAAAGAGATTTAAGAATAACAAGTATGAGCTGCGAGGCCATCTTTACCTTATGCCTTGTGATTTCGAGAAAATTGTATTACTCGATAAAAGTTTCATAATGTGTAAAGTTGGTAATGCCGTGACAAACATGCCTTGAGCGCGTTCCGCTCGCGATGACAAATTAAACATTGTTTTATTTCATTCACTCTTTCTTAATGAGGATACAAGTTTCTAATTTGAATTAAAGTTTTAATCAGACCTTATAAACATGCCGAACTAGATCTAAACGATTGGGATATGGTAAAAGTTTAGACTGTAATTATCAAAACTTTGATTAAAACTTGTGTTATACGCAATCAATTTCATCGCGTATTTAGTGTACAAGATTGCCTGTGAGAATAAATCACAATACAGTAACTGCGTTATTATTTCTGTCAGAAGGTAGAAAAATAACAGAAAACAGGCCTTCCTTTCGGAAAATTCGAAACATTTTCGCGGAGTCCCCCGAAGGATTCCTGTGTATTATATAATACATTGGGGAGGCTCATTTCGTCCTTTACAGCCGGATATATTTGTGAATGCTCGTTTGTCAAATGCACAGTCATTTATTGAATGATTTATTTTTGAATTGTTTCTGAACCAAATAAATATTTATAATAATAATACTTTTTGAAATTGTATACTGTTAATTTTCGTAGTCAATATTAATATAACAGTTCAATCGCTAAATTGAAATCAATTTAAATAATATTCGCTGCGCAAAGCGTGCAATCGTTCCGTATCGAGCAACCAATTAACTCGAACTTCAAATACAAATTTTCCAATACGTCAAAACTACAGCAATCAATAAGCCACATCCATCAAGGTAGATAAACATTTCATTCGTCCATAGACGAGCAAACATTGGCCTCCCGCGGAGTACGGCTAGGGGTATCATCGCACCAATCAAACAGTATTACTGGAAACCCCTTCTCGCATTGTATCTCATAATAAACCCTCAACACCAGGCTAATGTCATAGAGTGTATGGGCACGAATTAAATGCAAACTGGGAACTGCGCATTTCCACTCACGTATTCTCTAACGGTTTAGGAAACTGTTAATTATTTTAGAGCGCCGAGAGTGAATAAGTTAATGCATTGCGAAACAGAATCGCATATTATTATACATTATCGCATAACTTGCATACTTTTACTGTTTGATAAGCAAACATGTAACTAAATATTTATATACAAAAAGATTAGAACATATGTTTAAATATGTGTTTACAATGTACAAACAAATCTGCAATTCCACCGCAGAACGGTCTAGAGGACCAAATGTAAAGGTTGTCCCATAAAAGCACCGCGTAGTAAAACGAAAGGTTCATATTTATTTCTGTTATTCGTTAAGTGGGCTCGTAAAGTTAATAAAGGGTTTAATAGTAAAGCACGGGTAGCACGTTCGAGATAAGCCTCGGTCTCCGGGCACTGAGAATCTTTTAAAACGCCATTAAACCGAACCCCCGGTCTCCGCCAGTCCGTAGACAAAGGGCCCTGCAGCCTAATTGTTGACGAAAAATATTCTCGATGCAAATTCACACTCTTTACAGCCCATTCGAAATTTGTACGCGGCCCAAAAGAAGTTTACGCAATTAGCCCCGCGGTGGGGGTGTATTCGGATTTCGTGAAACATTTTCCGCACATAATCGTTTCCAAGTTTGTGCTTTCCTCCAGTGATACTTATTTGAATTTGTAAAAGTTTTCTTTCTTTTTATGGAAATTATGGTTATATATCGTATAAATGTTTAAATCATCAAAATTAACAATGAAAGCAGAGAATTTAATTAATTTTTCATTCTTGTTTAATTTGTTTGGCGGTGTCATAGTGTTGAAATCCGGTAAATTCAATATTGTTGTTTAATATTAATAAATGTTAATTGTAAATACTAAATGAAATTCCTTTGTAAATGAAAGTCAATGTGAGTGTGCCATTGCAGTCGGCAGAGGTCGAGAAAGTGCGGGCACCACCTTTAATTTAGATTTGGAGGTAATGGTACGTAATGACGTTCACCCTCCCCGCCCGAAGACTGCCGGTTCCGACCCGTCAATTATTGCTTAGCCTTTTGTTGACGTTACGACAAATTTATAATTAAACATTGGTCTTTGGTAATGAAAATTTGTAACATTGAAGCAATAAAAGTATTATAGAAAAATATTTTTAGCCTATCTACCTATTTGGATTGTTTTCTTCAAAAAGTCTTCTACGAAAACCTTTATCAAAAACAGGCAAATAGAAATAATGTACATCTAAGCAATCTAAAAAATAAAATCGTAGCGATGTTCAATTGAACTATAAACGAATGTTCATGCTTCTTTTAGAACATCTTTGACGAATCTCAACGATATAAAAGGGAAAAACAGACCAATTGGACCGCAATAATTTTTTCAATCATCTATAAACCCGACAGGACGAGCCACTGAGGAGGATCGCAAATATTTTTTTTCTAATAACATATTTTCGTGTCGATACTCGGTTTGGTAGACCTTCTCTCACATACGGCGCCGACCGAGTGGAAATCATTTCCGGCCAATAATTTCAAATACGTATATTTACGTAAACTATGTTTTGCCAAATTGACATATTTATTGCTCGTTGCTGTTGCTATAAAACATTATGAACATATAAGTTATGAAAAGTCGAACTGTCTGATTGCGTAGAAGGAGAAATGAAACAGTTGAATACAGATCGACTATCATGACCGTTGTCGCTGTTGTTGCGTACAGTTTGTGTGTTTAGGTGGATTAATTGGTTCAGTAGGTATCGAGCCAGGGCAGGGTACTCTAAAGAGAAAGGCTCTTAGCGTCCGCGCAATCCGATCCGCCGCCCTCTCCGTAATTTTCTCGTTAAAGGAATGAATAAAACATTTCATTCGTTGCCTTTCTTTTGTAATTGTTAATGGTTGATGGGTTTTGGAAATTTATGTCCAGGTCTTCAAATTGTTTTACGAATCATTTGTTACTTGATATCTAATTGAAACATTTAAGTTAAACATTTAGAAGTTATACAATTTGTAAATACACTAAACATTGAGCAAATGAAATAGCAGAACGTGAGAGCGGTTGGAAATAACCCAAAGCACATTCCTCTCTTCATAATATGCATATTGAAATAAATGTAACAGACTACAATTCTTTAAAAAATTCTCACCACGACGATGCGACTGACAACCGCAGAACTCAGCAAAAATCTCGAGTGCGAGTAAAAATTCCTGCGTTGGAATTTTCATAACCGACTCCTATGTTGGCTGTGTTCGACGGAACATTTCAGGTGAAAGATACCAAATTTATGTCCCGAGGCGCTCTAGATCGAGATCCTCGCCGGACGGGATCCGCGCCGTCGTTGCCTCACTTTATTACGACACCGCAACCCCGCCCCCGAAATATGTCTACCCGAGACTGTGGCACTGGTATCACAATAAACACCCTGTATAAAAGCCGCACATATCTAAGGTTTTATTTCATGAGATGAACGCGTTTAGAGACACTTAAATTTCTAGATAGGTTGCCAGATATTGTAATAATAAAATATTGTATTATAATATATATAAATAAATACTACAACAAACTAATATATTTATGTAGGTATATAGTCTAACAGAATTTATGTTATTTGTTTAACACGGGGTTAAGTGTAAGCCAGCAAATGCAGGATATTGTAGTCTATAGTTCGGAAAGATTACAGGAGTTTTTCATATGACGCCATTGAGCCAATTTCCTCATATCCTATACGCGAGCATAATAAGAATCGCTTTTGTGAGTGAGAGAGGTTCGTGCACCCTCAATAGGTATGAGTCGGGATGTACTGAAAGCCACGTATTAGAAAGTTTAGTGGGTTATCACAAAATACGATTCGCATAAATGGGTTCAATTTAACATTTTCTATCACAACATAGGCTTTTCGATTGTCGCTTTTATAGACGTAGTTACTCACGTGAATATCATTCAATTTTACAAGTATCATCTTAGTTGTAATATTAAAATAAATAGTATACTAATAATTAAATTATGGGCATAAATGAGTCGTTATAGTAGTGATCCCGAAATAATAAATTAGCTTCTCGTATAAGCTTGACCGCAAAGCTAGTAGCCGCTGTCATTTGCAGATGATATCCGTTGGTTTGCACAGTTACACATACCGTCACCTATTTATGGTTATCCCAGGTTTTTGACATTAAAGCCGGACAATAACGAGCCGAGTAATATTATACAAAAATATTGAATTTTAATTCATAAATAGTTTAAATTTCATTTGAAATTACATTGAAACGTGACTAATAAATTTAAAGAAAACGGCTATAAATTCTTATTCAATATGAAAATTAAGTAAATTAAGATGAGTAATGCGGTTTTTTAAAGATTTAATAGACTTAGTTGGTGAAGGCCGAACCACGAACCCATCTGTTTTTTATTAGATCGAGCGGTCCAAATTTACGTATTCAAACAGCGCACTGGGGCCCGCCGAAAGCTGTAGATCTCAATTTATACAATAAACTCGCAAAACATACCTTTGCGTATCTTTTATCGATGGAAGTGTCTGTAAATAAAGTTAACTGATATTATTTCTTAATTCCTAATTTAAAGTGCGCGTGTTTGTAATGAAAGAAACTGACAAATGCGTATCATATTGTGAAGTGTACGCACATTGTACGCTACGTATTGCATGCACTAATAATATTTAAATGATGGTCGACGGATAATTAATTTGTAGATTAATTAGAAAGTCTCGTATTATAAATCACCATGGAAACTTGAGCGGGTTCTCCAGAGGAACTAGTTTTTAGTGTCGATAGTTCTTGCGTTAATCCACCACTACGGGAGAACGAGAGTCTCGTAATGTCCTCACAACTTCACTACCTATTCAAAGTTTATGCCACGCGTAAAACATGGACACCGTTCTTTTACGAGTGTCACTTAACATATTGTGCCATAAAACTGGTGAAATACAAACACGTAGTCTCGATACGCGACACTATATGTCATTCCAAGTAACAATTATGTAATGCGAATTCGTCTACATTATTTATAAACGAACGGTTACCTTAAACGATTTTGAGACGGCAAACATAGTACACAAATTACGCATTCCTCTCATTTCGAAGCGATTATTCGACGCGTTATTTTTATTTAATTCTACACAGGTGTTCGTTGCTCGGGCTTGTTTCAGGCAATATTTTTGCTCGATTACCATACTGATGAAAAGCCAACACGAGTGAGCCAACAACGTGTAACGTGCGGCTGCCAGGTAACAGTTTTATTAATGGCCTGTTAAACGGATCCTTTGACAGAGTGCACCTTTGAAATGATACATGTGGTTATAGCTGAAAAGTAAACGAAAATTTCACTTCAAAAATAGGATTTCTATTTATTTAAGATAATTAATTACTCTTAAAATTAAACAAGTAACACGCTATACCTTTCGCGGTAATGTAAATCGAGTTTAATTTATAAAATGTAAACACACACGATCGGTACATATGACAATTTTATATTAAAAGTAATAAATATAAAGACGTATAAAACTGATTATTTTCTCGAAACCAATAAGGAAGAAGATTCAGAAGTCGGCTTTTCTCAATAAATATATCGAGATGAGACCAAGATAAACATATCGGGAGAAACGCCGCATCGGTTTAAAATATGCAGCCTTTCGTAGCTGCGAGAAATTTGTGTAAACAAGTCGTAGACGTTACGCTACAGTTCTCACGCGATATATCCGAGATAGCGTGAGCTTGGCAAGATTTAAATACGCTATAACCGATGATTCGAAACGGCGACATATATTTATACAAGTTCAATATTAAACAAATATATTTCAACTTCACTTCAATATGACATTTAAAATCTAGAAAGTTTTACAAAGGTTAGCAATATATAGCAGATTCTTTTATTAATATAATTTAGAGACCTTAATGAACTTACGGTAAAATACCGCATATGTACACAATATCAACTAATTAAAAAATAGTAATAGTAGTAATAGTATAAAACAAAATATTAGCAGAACAAATTAAACAAAAACAAAATAAAACTAAATTGGTGATTTTTTTTGTTTTTATTGCAATAAACCGAGCTCAACAAATCTATTTCACTATTATTAAAAGCAAATATTTATTTTAACTAATAAAAACGTATTTTCATAGACCTACCTATGTTATGTAGATTGACTTTTCCAATTCATTTTAATATTTATTTTTATTCAAATTAATATGCACAAAATATTCGGTTCAAAAATTAATAGTCAGTCAAAGAATAAATATCCGAGGGGTTCAAATTTACTAATTACAATCAAATAGCGACGGAAGGGGGACCAACATTCTTCGATTCTCATCGGTCATCGTTACTGATGCTTGAATTTAAATAATTACACTTCTAAATTTATCGATAATTCATAATAACGCGCTGTATATGATTAATATTATATATGCACTTCTTATTTTTCTTTCATAGTAGTTAATATGATAACTTAATTCTCTATTAAATAAAGAGTCGCTATATCCGAAAGTTGGCCTTAAGAAGGGCGAATCTCCACTCTGAGCAAAACTGTTGCCGGAAATAAATTACTGGTCGACGTCTGATACGGAAACGAGTGTTCGCGGCCCAGAAATGACTGCACGAAGACGATCGACACAACAAATTTCAGTGATGTCAACGCTGAACTTCAAAAGTAATTAGGCATTCATTTCAAAGTTAGAAATTTATAATTAGGTTATAACAATTTACGAATTAATCTTTGACTGAGTACAAACTTCATTAATTCGGAAACAAAAACATTCGTGAATCGCACAAACAAAAACAAACCAACAAAACAATACACAAATAAAACAATATAAATAGAAATATAAACACACAATGCAAACAATTTCTAGCAATGCAACGTATTATATGAATGTATGTCGCGTCAAGGCATACAGGGCTCGCGACTAGCGAAAGTTAAACGGCGAGGATAAAACTTGTGCAAATATGTTTATTTGGGCGAATAAATAAAATAAAATAATCGCAGCAGAGCTACCGGGGACGTTGTGATGCGAACGTCGCGTCGGCCCTGATTGTGCAAACTATATCGAGCGAGTAGAATACACGGAACATTGCGGAACACAGTGCAGCCAGTAATATATTTTTAATTGATGCACGTTCTCCGAACAATGTGTTGGATAAACATTTACACATTTATTCGAACGATGACAGAGTAGCATTTGTCAGTCGTTTTTCAATCCAGCTCAAACCTGTAATTGGTGGATGAGAGAGCAGTTTTGTTCATTTAAATTTCACAAACAGAACGTGATTTTAAAAGTAACATCTACGTATGCCGTTTCCACTGATATTGTTTTATTCAATTTTACAGTAATAATTAACAAATGATTAATAATAAAGCTTTTCTAAATATTTTTAATAGAAAATAAACATAGTTCAGATGAGACAAAGGCAGTTATTTAGGAGTAACAGAGGCTGGAACGGCAATACAATCATTTTTAATTTCCGACTGCAGAGCGGCCGGTGCACTGAATACCAATTACTAGGCCCGTAACTACTGAACACGTGGAATGCAGAGCTTTGCCGCGTTAGTGCTGCTCCAGATCTCAATCCACATAACAACTATAAATACAACAAAGAATCGAACAATCAAACCAATAAACAGTTCTAATTATTGATTTAAAATAGTATATAGTATTCTCCTAGTTTAGAGAAGTAAGCTAAGAAATTTCAATATAACAAAATGTTCATTTCTTTTTAATGAAACAATTTAAACAATAAAACAAATTTAAAATAGTTTTTATAACTTTCAAAAGATAGCAAACAACACCTCGATCCCTACAAAGATCCCGAAACCGGTGTATAAACGAATAGTAAGCCATATGAAGACGAGATAAATAAACTATCACAAATAACCTTAAAGATCACTAGAAAACATCTAATTTTATTTGTTTACTATATTCTCTGATAAATAAAACCAAAGTACAACAGTATTACTTCCATTGTTGGGAATAGCAAAGCTTTTGTTCGGTTGAGTAATAACACAGAATGCATCCAACCTTCGTAGACGAATATACACGTAGGTACTTCTAACAAAGTGAGCTTAATTTTTACATACACTTGTTCTTTAATAATATAAATACATACACCTACTTGTTCAAATGAGTGAGTTTAGATACACGCAGTGAAGTGGAAATTTGTCTTATTTAAATAGGAAGAATCAATTATTATTATCTTATTGTATTTCGTATAATCAATAATCAATGTTTGTATTTACCAAACACGAAAGACGACATGTGGTATGCGCTTTGAATTTAAATAACTATGACAGTACTCAGCGATTACGATTATTGCCAACATTCAATCAAGTTAATTAAAATAAATTATATAAGATTTTTAAAATCAATTACATTAGTGATTTTTCGAGGAAGTACAAACAACATAATTGTTTTATTAATTACTTAATTCTGTTAAATATAACGTAAAGATAAACTTTAATTGCCGTCTAATCGCGTGGTGGTAAGTAAACAGTGGGTGTTAGCAGCAAACACCCGGATACACACTGAAACTATTTACCGCAAATTGTCAACGTTTATCATCAATGCTAAAAGTTTTAGAACTATTAAAATTAAATTCAAAACAATTCTCAACTGCATATTAATATAATATTATTTACGACACATAATGTTTGCACTAGCTATAATTATGTTAAAATATGTAGTATTTAATATTTTTGTCAAAAGTAAATTTAATTTAAATTGTCTCAATTGCTACAAATTATAAATATTATTGTGTTTTGTTTTATTAATTCCTGGAATGCAATAATATTTTATTATGAATTTATTTATTAAAATTATTATTATACTTTTACGAGTCATTTATCGTACTCACAATTATAACCCTAACAATGATGGGCTAACAGAATATTTAATAATAATAATAATAGCAAGTTACAAATATATTTACACACTAACTACAAAAGCGCGCCAAATTACTTCTAAATCATTTATTAAAAACATACATTATTTTTTTAATATGTGTATAATTTGTCCACCACGTGAAGAAAAGTATTTCACCGTATGTTCTGTAAGTGTAACGAGCTCCCAGAAGAAGGTAACATATCTAACGTAACCACTTTGTGATTAATGTCGGCATCGTGACACAGCGCATGCCACCCCATGTAGAAAATAACCACTTTCTATAGAACAAAGAAAAGTTGCTGTTCGACCTCTTACTGCAAAAATAAAAACAGTTTTCTTCTTCACGTAAACTGTTACCTGTTATGTTTATAACTACAATATATTTTATATAATGGAATGATGTTGATTAATTAATATCTCTCTTTTAAAATTTATTTGAAATTAGATTTTTTTAAAAGCAAAAATTTCATATTATTTATTTAAACACACACAAATAAACAGTTAACAAACCCACACATGAAAGTAACAATTACACTGAAAGGAAATTAAGCTAAGTTTGACAACCTAATAGTTGTGTTAAACATGTCTGAAGAAAACGTTATAAGTACATTATAATTAAATACGAATGCCAGTTTGCTGCTCAAACATAGAATATTACAAAAAAGTCAAGTGTAAATATAATAGTGTAAACATATATAACATAAATAAGCACAAATAATTATGAAAATAATAATAACAACACCTTTCAAACTGTTACACATAGTTTTTCGGTTCTGATACGTACGAATTATTACTATTCTTCATAATACGAAAGTAAATATAAATTATCAGTTATACTCATACATTTATCTTATATTAATTATTTCTTACTAAAACAATAAAAACAAAATCACAAACCCTTGACATTGAATCATTGCTCGAACTCGCTTCATATAATTTAATTAAAATTTCCTTTAATCCAAACATTTCAAATATTTACTTAAATTTTTATAATTAATACACATACACACACACGCACAAATACACACAGGTTTATTTATTTAAACGCTGCAAGAAAAAATAGTCGTAAAAAGCAAAGAAAGGAAAGTACACAAGTTTAGTTGACAGAAAATAGTTAGGAAGTATTTTCATATTTTGTTCATCTGGGAGCACACACAATGTTGTCAGATTTAAAAAATATTAAATATATTTTTAATAATTGTTTTAATATATGTATTTTATAATGGAATTAAAGATAATTAATAAAAATTATTATTTTGCATAATAATATTGAAATAAATAATTGTTCTTTGTTTTAATCTGCAGTTATAAAAGTTTTTTTAGACAAATTATGAGGGTAATTTTAGTTAATTTTATCATTTTATAATATATTTTTATTACCGAAGCGATAATGTACAGTGTAGACTCCGCAGCTTAATAAACAAGCAATAAATATTATAATACATATTTATTAATTTGTCTTAAAATGGAACAATAACATATTTTATAAGTATTTTGTGAAAAGATATTTTGTGTGAAAATAATCACAGTGGAACAGTTACAATGTGGAAGAATCTGCAACTGTGAATTTGACGAAGCGGAGGTGTCAAGCGACAAATTTTCCGCAACAATGAGTCGCCGATCTTCGCTTTGCCGTGCTATGTGATATCGACACTGTATTTTGTACCATATTTGATGTTTATAGTGTAACACGGAAAAATTTATAGACACCACTTTTAAAGTGTATCATGAAGTTTTTATTTCTTAACTTTCTTTTAAAATCAATGGTGTTTTATTAAAAAATAATGTACGAACTTTAAAGGCATTCTTTATATTAAAGTTGTTTTCATTAGCTGAAGATGCTTTGAAAAGTACATTGTTTGTTAATTGTCTTTGAGTATTGTGTTATTCAAGTTTTAACGTAAGATGAAATTTATTTTTACTATAATTAAATTAGTTATCTGTTTATTCTTTTATTTTGGGATTGTAATTTGAATAAACAAACATCTATAACAATGTTTACGAAGTTCCCTTAATTCTAGCTATTTATTATTATTAAAATAAACGTTCAAATTATTAAATTGCATTTATTATTATTAAACAAAAATAATTTCTAAAGTTTCCATTTCCGATTAACACTACTCGCGTGTTTTTGAAGTAACGAATATTTACGAATACGACCGAACAAGAAACAGAACTTCGTGACTCTTGAGAGAAAAGACGTATCTAAAAAAAATTTATTTCAGAATGGAGCACCATGTATGTAGAAATTGTATTTTTACTATTCGTTAGTTAAAACACCATTATTTTGACATTGGACTGTTTACATGTATAGGTAGTCCAAATAAAGCAAATAGTATTTATTTTGAAATATATGCTAATATATGCTAATAAAATAATGATATAATAATGCTTCGATTATTCTAGATTGAATCCAATCTTCTGAACTGATATCTAGTAGTAAGTATGTATACACAAAAAAGGGAGCAGAAATCCCAAATGTAAACATAAACACTTGTACTTTATGGTTTCAATTTACATTGTAATTTAATCCCGGAATTATTTTCTTTAAGATACTTTATATAATATGAACCTTAGTCTTAATGCTTACTCATATTTCACGCATAAATTTTGCATATGCGTCGGAGAACAAGGCAAAGTAAGGAAAATCTTCTTTAAATATTCCTTACTTCGTAATCAAAGTGCTGCGTGAAGAAGATAAGAATTTCCGGCGAACGTTTATGTATGTGGGAATCGTTATAAAATGAGTGAAATTATTTCTCAGTAGCTATTTATCAACATTTTACTGGGAGAAGTCTTCGCACTCATAATTTATGTTTCTTAAGTCGGTATGCTTAGCAAACAGTTTATCATATAATATATATGTACGAGATATCCCGTTCTATTTCCATATGTCTGTCTATGTGTCAGTCATATCACTGTGAATTAAAAAAGAAAATTTACTCAAACAGCAATTGTAAATAATTATAGTTCATGTCGATGTGCCAGTCTGTAAGCAAAAGGTCACAACTCCAATTTCCGGCCGGAATTAAAATTTATTTTTTAAGAATAAAAACAAGTATATGTACTCACAATCCAGGTGTTCTAAGTTCTTGTTCTCATAAATACATATTATTTTTATTATTATTATACATATAAAGTATATTAATATTGAAATAAAAAATAAAAAAATAAACCGCGAAAAGTTTCCACATTAAATCGAGAAAACAACACTTTTTCTCCGGGGATTATTTAAAATACTTCTGCCGTGAATCTCAATGAATATCTTTAAACGAGTAGATTAAATATAGAAAAGTTTTTGTATTTGCTTAACGTCGCACGTTTGTAAGTGAATTGCTAAAGTTTGGATGACGATAAGTGCTTGTCAAAAAATGACCAACCAAAATTTTATCACGTAGACTGTGATTATTTTTTTCATTCAAATTAAGAAAATATAAAATTAATGGCTTTAGTTCACTAACGCTATAATGTCAGCTTCATTACCCAATATAATTTATAAAATAAAAAACAATAGAAAAATACAAAATATTTTGAAAAATGGAACTTATATCTTCAATATAGGCTACATGATTTATAATATAATTGATGCTTTATAATAATGTTTAATAAAGTATCAGTAGTGATGATTTGCGAGACAATTATTCACCGGGAGGTGCGACATTTGGCACATTTCTATTGACAGCATCCTCCTCGCTGCTGGAGATCGTTAATTTACGATACACAACAAAATGATAGCTGCCAGGCTCGGGGGAAAGAAAAGGTAGGGTGGGGTGACGTCGCGGCTCTCATTTCGTGCAGAAATGTATTTATATAATTTACAAAATTTGACCTTTATTTTTAGTTGGTCAAATATACTATACAATAATATTTAAAATTAAGAAATATAATAACAAAAAATATATATCAGAATTAGATATAAAAATTATCTTAATAAGGTTTTTTCAAATATCTTCTATCTGCAATATATACAACTTTCAAATGCTTGTATAAATAAACTCAAAGATATTAAAATTATTATAATTAATCTTTAGATTACTCTGAATAATTAAATTGAAAATGATTATTCGCTTTATGGAGGGAGGGACGTCTAATTTGCGAATACCAAAAAGGGGACAAAATTTGGAAGGTGAAGTTGGTTCTTTCCTTTTCGCACGGTTAGCCAGATGGATGTTATCTATTCATCGCGAACGAAGGGAAGGCCTCACCGACATCGTTGTTGCCTCAATAGGGGCACTTGCTTCAGGAAAATGTATTGAAATCACAATGTGAACATTAACCCGAGGCCCTCGCTTTGTCCATTCACAAAATATTTTTTTGTATATTCCTAAATTTTGAAAAATGTTTGTCTAACAATAGAGTTTTGGGTGAAATTATTTATTCATGACACGTTTGCTTTCTATATTTACTTGTATGAGTATATGCGAAGGTTCCGTACTTTGATTCGAGCACCACAATTTTTATTAAAATGCAGGAGACAACACCATGGCTAAAATAATATTCATATTTTATTTCACATTTTCATACAAATACAAAAATCTGTACAATATATTAGATATTCTTAATTCAAACAACAATTAAATCCAAAAAATGAAATTAAATAATGAACTAACACGAGACACGTACATAAAATACGATTTTATCACACCGTTGGGAGGGACATATTTTTTGGAGTATTGTTATAAAAAACGTAGCATTGCTTAAATTTATGGAAACGGACCATTGTAAAGAGATTAAATGATTTATTGAAATAATTGTAGTTGTGACTTATTAATTGATATATTAATATTAACAATTAATTATAATTTAAATTAAGAATGTTTAGAAGAGAATTTTATACAGTATTTTTCTACAAATTGATCTATCGTAATAAGAGATTATTTGATCTCTAAAAATATTATTTAACCAGCAATTTCTAATAAGTATTGCAAATATTTGTTGCAATTGAATACAATTATTAATTTCCATACGAACGGACATGATTCACATGATCGCAAAATGTATGCTTGATTACCCAATTCCAAGAAAGTGTCATAAGTTATTCATCATCGTTAATAGTATTTGTCATAATTATAGTATATTATTTAGAATAATATAGCGAAATAATGCTGAATATGTCTGGGAGTCACAAAAGCGGGACGTTTTATAATAAAAATAAATATTATCTATAATTAAATAAAGCGGCATCGTATGTGAACAATAAATTTAATGAAGAAAAATAAGAATTAAAATGTAAAAGTTATGCGTCCCAGATACAAGTAAACTAATGAACGAGGAATACTTATGAAAGTATGGCGCAGCTTCATAGACTTTAAGCCGCTAACTAATTAGCAATACTTTACATACTTTGCCTACGTATTGCATATTTTATTCATATTCATACTTTATATGCATGCTTAATTCTACGATACAACTCACCGAAGACATGATGTTCAATAATTTCAACATACATACCTGGAATGATAAAATACATTTATATTATTTATTTTTAAAATTGGAATATTGAAAAATTGGAAAGAGTCGTGTGTATACCGGGAATATAATAGAAAATCAAAATATGACTCGGGTTTTCTGGGTTAGTATCTCTAAGCTAAAATCTTGCATTAACGCCGACAGACATCTAGAAATTATGAAAAAGAAAATTTCCCCAGCGGCGAGGGCGCGATGCCTTATTAATGTCCGTTAACTTAAAGAATAAATCACGGTTAGCGCTAACGCCGCCAAATAAATAATTTTCTTTATTCATCAAAATTAAAAGGAACAGTTGACAAAGGGCCCTCCTTAATTAAAATCAGCTTTGCGGGCGGCAAGGTATTTCGCGGGCAACTTTCTAAGATCCGGAAGCTCAATCGCGAGTCTTCCATGATAGCGGCTTATTTACTTTTAAACTTAAAGTACACTTTATCAATATAAGATAGATAATATGTGTTAAGCGATTACATTTATTGTAAGGAAAATTAATTGAGATTATTTGTTAAAAGTAACATTTCTACATTAAGCTTTTATTTTAGCTCCCTAAGTGAAATAAAATGTGAAACAAGAATGTCGACATATTTTGAGTGGTAACATTTGGAGTTTCAGTGCGGGCGCAGTGGCTGCCACTGCAATGTAATTAAAAAAAGTTTGCAGAAAGCGAAGTGGGCCGCATTAGCTAGATCCCCGTAAATGGAAGGCGTTGAGTGTGGCCAGTGCTTCGAGGATTACTGCTCGAAATGTACTGCAAAAACATCAACATTTGCAACATGGTCTGAACTGGAAATAGTTCATATCGGCATAAGAATATATATTTGAAATTTATAACGAAACTTTTTTTAATTTGCGGAAGCCGTACTTCGTATAATAAGAAGTTAAAACGTGTATATGATTACATCCTGCAGCTATAGAGAGATTTATCTGTAAACGTTTGCCCTCACTTCAAGTGCGCATCGAGCTTTCAATTACACAAAGTGATGGCCGCGCAGTTGCGAGTGCTCCGCGAAAAACGCTCTCGCGGTCAGGTACACCGACTGCACACCACGTCATATGGGTAAAAGGAAAAATAAATTCGACTTAAAAATATTAGAAATAAAATACATTTTTCATTGAACAGATTGTCTAAAAGACGAGGCGGAAATCTAGCTCTTAAGCGTTAGGGGACAACTCGTTTTCGAAAGGTTGAGGGAAACTCGATCGCTTTTCCAGAGGGAGCCTCTCAGTGGTTTATTGCGTTATTACCTGGACGTGTCTGCCGGCTGCGGCGGGACAGCTGCAATTTGGTAAAAAAAGAAAGATACGTTGCTTAGAAAGGATTTTATCGGACCAGAGTGCAGCGAGTTTGGTCTCACAAACGAAACGTGTGAGTGGAGACACACAAAGCGGTGGGTTTTAACGCCGATTTTCTTTCTACAACTACAACACAATTGGTGAGAAGTATTTTCTTTGATTCGTCGTTCACTTTAATCTGGAGAAATAAATGTTTTTATTCGTTTTACAAATCCTCGACAACTAGAAAAAAATCTTTTGACTTATTTTATACAATAAATACATAGTGAAATGCTTACGTAAAAAATGTCGATACGAAGTCGGAAAATGATATGGCCCAATAATCGATTGACATAAACCAAAACCCTTCGAGCATAGGCTATGAAATAAGAGTAAATGTCCATAAAATAAAATAATAACTGAAGAATGAAATCTCTCGCCGAGACTAAGGAGTAAGGGTGAATCTGTCAATATGTCTGGCTTCTACAAAAAAAAAGACGTTTAGTGGAAAAGAATTAAGGGTGGCAAGTGAGATGTTGCACAACGCCCTTCGACAGATAAATTACAAATTTAATGAAAGTAACTTGAATTATATTATTACCAAATTGTTATTATCGGATAGGGTTACAAATGAAGCATTATATTATAATAAATTCAACACTAACACATATTCGAAATAAATACTTACTTCTTAAGAAAATCTAATTAATAATATACTAATAAAATAAACATTATGAATAAAAATTTTCATTACTAATTAGTACCCTCCGAAAAGCGTTAAGTAAAAAGTTTTTGTTCTATGTTTTACTAAAGTGCAGTCGATGAACAATAACAGTTGCTACCGAGAAACGCTGTCGCCTTCACTATGCTGGCCTGAGAAGGTGATGTACCAAACAGACTGGGCTTTCACTCTTCAAAAACGATACGTATTGTAATATTGAATAAACGGCATGAAACAGAATGCCACATGACAAGCGTTTCAAGCTTACGAATCACTATTGCACTTTCAAAATCGCATCAATGTGAAGTGACAAAATGCGCCCATTAACAGAAATACAGCAAACTGATTTGTGTGTTCGTGTTAGACACACAAATAGTTGTGAGTTTAAATAAATCAATATAATTTCATCTTTAAACAGAACATAATAGAGTTCGAAATTAGTTGATAAAGTTGAGGGGATGTGTGGCACTAGTTCAGTGGTGATAGAGGTTAGGTGTGTTCGTCGACGCAAGCTGGTCACGTCGTCGCTCGTGCCAGCCTGACTTCCATTTACCGATTACAGCCATGCACCATTGTGGAGACTTTACCACTTAAGGATTTGTTAACCAAAATGGGCTTATTCCATTCACGAGACTCCAAGTTTGCCCACTTTGAAAATACAGTTACAGAGACATATTTAATAAACTTAACATGTATAGAACTTTATATAAATAAATGCATACACATAAAATACCTTGATCTCAAACTAGGATATTCTGTACAATATATATCAGAACAAGGCCAACACAAACATGTAACATCCAGTCCCAAAACAAATTTATAAATAAATATTAGAGGAAATATTTGGTTCGACCGTGGACCAAACCCGGAACCTCTGCATTATAGACGGCAAATAACACCAGATGCATACACCAGGTACACATATTTAGGTAAGCGTGATAGATACTTAAGATTCAGTTCTTCCAAAGATTTAAAACTAACATAAAACGCAAGGAGTTATAATAAAACGTTACAAAGTCCCGCGGTTCACAATAACCCCTGACTCCTCATTATGTAGATTGCCCCACACACAGACATACGGCCACGTTCACTAACCGTCTTATTGCTTGCAACATGAGAAAGTTTCGCTTCATAATATGATTATTTGGAACTATATTGGAGACCTTATTGGCTACGGACTCACTTTAGTGTTTTTGTTATAATTAAATTATATTATCTCTTATTAACTAAAATATCTACGTACCTAATAGCCTTGCTTTTATGTGCACATTGCATTAAAGTTATAAAAACTAAGGAGGTATCTATTAAAAGGGGAATTGAACCCGGGGCCTTTGCGTTCTAAAACGCTAAATAGAGAGACCGACAGATAAACTGTTAATTAGCTTTCACTTTATTAATTAAAGAGTTACTCTAACTGATATATATTATATAGATGTCCCATGTATGTAATCACAGACCCAATCTACCATTAAATGTATCTTAGACTCAATCTGCATAATTGGAAGTCGTCGAAAGATATTACTAGTCCACGTAAGAGGACCAGTGCAATTTTCCGCGTCATTTCCTACGCCTAGTCTACATAGTTCCGATACTGCATGGAACTCAAGTACATACACTAATGCACTTAGAACTAATTTCCAATACTACGAATAGGATTGCTATCCGTAATCTTAGGTAATAATCCAGGATGGAAACGCCGGATCTAAGCATTCAGGTATTGTATAGTTATTTTAACAAAGGACTTCTATTGCGTAATAGAATTTCTAGATACAGATTTAGATGGTTAAGTCGTATCGGGAGTTCTAGTTTAAATCTAATGTCCAGTACATTAATAGCGTATACATACCTATACTGTATAAATAGATTTGAATATTTTAATTCCAATGAATTATACCTATATATTTTTTATTAATTACATACCGTGTTCAATAGCAATTTGAGTTAATTCGTATTGCCAAGTAAGTACTCGTAATATCAATTTGCATAAGCCGTTTAAGAAGTAATTTGCACTTCATATTCGCAACATAGTTTATACAAAATCTGTTCCTCTCGAGACACTTTAAGACTTGTAACAAGTTTAGTTCCTAGAACATAACTAAGCTTCCTAGACATACATACCCATACTAGGTGTATTTAGTACCTTAACTAAACCTAATTGTTATGTAATATTTGAATTAGAATTTGAAAATAGAACAGAGGTTTAATGTTGTTAATAAAATCAAATAGTATTTGAATTTTAAATGTGTAATATTTTCGGTGACATAAAAGTAAGATCGTCAACGGGGATACTTAACTGGACATTAGTTGTGGACGATCGATGCGTGGCTCATCCCACCTAGAAGGTGTTGGCACGCGATCTGTCGTGTCGGCCAACGTTTTTTCATCGGATGAAAGCACCTATTTATAAAGCAGGTGAATAGCTTCAGCGGACCGATGAGTCCGCACTTTTTGCTGCGACTGTACACGGTCAGTAGATATGAGATGTGCTATGAAAGCGGCTTTCAGAAAATAATTGGATTGCCTTGCTATGATTTGAATGTTAATTGCCATTGTTATAGGAATTGCACATTTATATTTATTATACTTTAAGTAATTACTTCAGTAAAGCTTACTAATTAATATTTCAACATTTATTCGACGTTCATGTATTAGATATTTCAAAAGTAGTGGTACAAGACGAAAGTCGTATTCAAAGGAGAAGTCGCTGCCTACGTAGTACCTTAATAATCAAAATGAAGTAGTAAATCTAAAAGAGAACATAATACAGTGCGTTCATTACAAAATATATCCACGTTTTTATTACAGTCGTGACAATCTAAAACAGAAATGAAGTTTTAAGAAACAGGTGTTCCTGGATTACTGCGAGATAGGATCACGTAGGATGTCGGCTGAAATGCGATGACATTACGGCACTCTAAGCCATGATGCACATTGCAGATCTACTAACCAAATGGTCACGTGGTCAAGACTTTAGTTTTTATAGTATTTTTATTACGTATTTTTGCAGTTAAATAGTAATGTAATTTTAATGTTGACATTTAAAAATCACAGCTAAAAAGTCTTTTTGCAATAAATGCTTCTTTTTTTTTGTTTCAGTAAACAATATTCAGTTATATTCATTTGCACAATGATGGCTGTCAAAAGTATTCACTACATATATAATTCTATAAAGTGTGACTTATTCGGAAAATAATTAGGATTTATTAAGCACAATTTCGGTAAAAAAAAGAGCTATAATTAAATAACCCTTTCGCTTTTACCAATTAAGAGCGGCACCAAAATTATTTACAAAATTTGATAAAAAAAACTTGATTTCATTAATTGGGTCATTTTTAGTAGGTAATTTTCCATATTTTTATTACTCCGACATTAATTAATTCTTTTAGAAATTCAGGCGAACTGTTGGAACTTATAAGTCAACTTTGTAGCTCACTTTATTAAAATTTGAGCGAAAGTTCACTTAAATAAAAGTTGATCGGACCGAGGCGAGGTTGTTCACTAGCTTTAAATCATTAAAATCACTAGCAATTTTAATAAGATGTTACTCCTATTTAGCTATTATTATTTTAGTCCAGATATATATATCTAATGCAGTATTGAAAACTCTCTTTTAAATATTTGTAATATATGTTTCTAAAACCTAGGGAACATAATTTATATCACATAAACATACATCTGAAACTTTACAATATATCACTTGGCTGTCTTGATCATTTATACATGACCGTTATAGGAAACCTTTTAGCTTGCTATTTGTTACAATACATTTTGAATATCGATAGAAATTTTATCGAAACAGCGCTTAGCAATCACATCACTAGAGAGCGTACCGAGCACAATATGTGGGACTAAACACTGGGAGGTTACAAAAGACGACTAAAGAATAGCCCACGAACATCGTATGTTTGAGTGATCGTCACGATAGCGAGATCCCAGATATAACAAATCACTGCCCTTATATTTACAATTGTATTATACTGATTCATTATAGATATAAGTAAGGAATAATGTTTTGTTTGTTAGGAATTTATAAGTTTGATTCATAAAATACTTTTTACAAGTAAAAATGTAGTAATAAATGATGTTTGAGGAGGAGATATTTCAATTATTTTTTAATAGTTTTGCAGCCATCGTTATTGCGTCTCGCCTTAGTTGCATAATCATTTACCTATTAATAATGCTATATTTACGTTCCACTAATGTGCGATAAAATAGAAAATAATATCTTAAATAGAGTGGTCAGGCCATCCTGATGATCAGTACAACTGTATGTACTATAATAAAATAGTACTATGTAGTTTCATGCAACAGGTTGTTCGCATCACGGATTCACATGACTATACATACAGTGGCAGTTGAATGTAATTTACTTAGGTTTTCTACACTACCTATACAATATAACTAAGAAAAAATATAGTTAATTTTGTTTTTTAATTCATTTATTTTCCTTAAAGCAATAGATATATATTTTATCGATATTACTTGTACAAACAAATATCGGTACTCGGATATTTCAAGAATAGAAAACAACGATTGAGCTTCAAGTGCTCTTCTCGAAGCTATTGGATATCAACTACTTGAATACAAGTAAGAACTATTGTTCTGAAAATTCAGAATAAAAGCAAATAAACAGAGTATATTAATATTGCATAAAATTTAATATCAGACTCACAAAAAAAGAAATCTGTTGTCCATAACCACTAAGTCGCTATTTGACATTCTATAAAAGTAACGTTGTTCGATTGTTATTAAGTACATAGCATCGACAAAACCACCGAACACCTAAATACGTGTTTTCCACAAGTCTCTAATTCCCAGAGCGTGAGTCGGGACCGCCTTGTGGTTTGTCCACGAGATTTATCTACAACTTTTCTTGTATTGGCCTATAAGTTTCTAAAGCGATTTTGTACTGTTGCGGTCTGTTAGGGCTTAATGCACAACTTTTAGAACTTCTTTCTACCTTCATTGTTGTTATTAAGCTTCGTACAAATATTTTCTAAACTATTTGTTCGGAGAAATTGAAAAGAACAAACAAAAATATAGAAAGCTTTTAAACAATTAAATGGTTAATGAAAAAAAACAAAAACAATATTAATAATTACTAGCGGTGGAGAGAAGTGACAAAACTTTCGTCGTAACAAATTAGCGATACAAACATGAATCAACGGCTATTAGTTATAATTGAATGAAGCGAAGTCGAGTGGCGGCGAAGTTGCACGCGACGCCGCGGCGAGAGAATAATTTAAATATCACGTTTGTACAGGAAACCAGGAACTGTAATTTTATTATATTGTATCACAACACTATTGTGAAACTAAACGTTAATTAGTTAGTGATTTTTCTTTGTTTACATTTTAAATTAATTCATCATTCAATACTGCATTAGCTATAGGTAATTATTACGTTTATGTATAAATATATTAACACATTACAATATTAATGAATAATTTTTAAAAAATACCTTAAAAGTTTATCAAATACATTTATTAAATGACACTTAGGCAAAGTGGCAAAAAGAACAGAATAAAAATTATAAAATAAATAACGATAATAAAATTGGTGCGGCATGTTTTTTATTCTACAAAAGTTTTCGACGTCGACGAGGCGATAATAATATTTCAACATAATTTTTAAAATCACTCCGCCACTCTCGAGAAATTATCTCCCCCATTGACTAACATTTTTCAGAGTAAGTTTGACATCAATTCATTCATTTTTTCGTGTCGCCCAATGCCTCTTTATCTAGAATGTCTACAAAAGGAAATGAGAAGTTATTTGATTTATATTTATGTAAATTACAATTTTATTTTATTATTGATATATAAAACATTCGCATTAATAAATAAACATAATAAAAAATGCAAACAAACTTAAAACGAGCATTCATCCCATTTCCGCTATTGTTTACGATTCGCCCGCACTTTCAGGCAAACCTCACTCAATGGAGGTCGGCCGGTGACATTGGTTACAAACAAGTGTGTTATCATGGCATCCGTCAACTCGCGCGTGCCTTCACATTCGTTCTGCAGACAAATTCAATTAACGATTTGTAGTGTACTAATCTACATGACCTGACATTTTACAAATATTCATAATTTAGGGATTATTTTATAACTTTTTTTTGTTATAATTAACAAACAGACTATAATTGACTCAGTGACTCGTGACTGAATTGTGACTTCCCTGTGATCTTTTTCTCACCTATATCTCGTCATTATTTTCATTTTCATTTATTATAATAGTTATTTACAAAAATAAAATCTTGCATTTAGTTTTAAAATAAAAAATTCCTTTTTTACTAATCTAATAAGAAATCATTATGCAAATTTGTGTATTTTATTCGTTAAGTAAAGTTTACGATTAGAAGGTCTATGTCATTCAGAAATCTATGGGCAAAGCCAATGTGTGCGGTGCGCGTACTAATTACCCTCATACGTCATAGGCGCGGAAGGCACGCGTTCGCACCGTCACATATCTGCTTCATCTCGCGTCCTACGTTTAAAATTATCGCTCTTAATATGCTCATGTGGGTAAGCATAAATTAGAACGCGAATTTCATCTCTTGTTTCAACATTTGAACTTAGCTAATTTCTTGCGACATTACATTAAAATTAGAAAACCGAATTTGTCACTTGTTCTTAGTAAGGTTTTTAGGTGAGAATTTATTTATTGTTCATATCACGTATCGCGGGGAAAAGCTTTATGTTATAAGGAAATTAAATTGCGGAACCGGGAAAATATAGGGCTATAAAATAACTTAAATGTAGGAAGATTTAGTAATATTTAAAGTCGACTATATTATTATTTACGGTTGATATTTAAATAAAAATTGTATACTAATGACTAAACATGATTAGTCCGTCTTTCTATTGTATTTAATTCAATAGAGAAAACAAAGTCAAAAGGGAGACAAAAGAAATAAATTTTTAATCGCCACATAAAAGGCAAATTTCGACAGTTTCATTAAACTATTGTATTCATTACTACATAACGTTAACATAACATTTTCGAGCATTAAAATAACGTTATTATAATAAAATAAAGGATGTTCATTTTTGAATTCCAATAGTTATAGGCGAATTAATGATTGTTATTAGTTCTCTCTGTATCACCACTGTCAAATCACATGCCGGACTGAAAAATCGATAAAAGTAAACATTTCTAAATGTGGATCTGAATATATTTTTATATTGAAATCTTGGGAATAATAAATATCATGAAGAGTCTTATCACGGTGACAATCAGTTTGAAAGGCAAGGATTAATTAAGTTAAATGCAACAAGTTAGATCGTAGTTTGCTTTGCACTCAGAAGAGACCGTCGCGTGTTTTATTACTAGACTGAATTAAATAAAACTCTCCTATCGGTCTGAGTGCTACTCTCTCTAAAGCTAAAATAACAGTTGAGAAAACAGTAGGTAAGCATTTTTTTATTAATTAATATTCATAATTCAAAAATTTATGTATTAGCGGAAAAACCCGAATAAAATGTTAAATAAATAGCAATGAACAATATAATAAAATGAAAATTAACTTTTACGCGATGTATAGGGTTTCATACGTCACTCATACGAAGCAATATAAGGGGGAAAAATAACAAAGAGTATCGGAAAAGAGGTCCGGATCTCATTTAGACAAATCGCTCGTATCGGTGAGGTCAGATACCAATAACAAGAAGGAACACGTGCTATTGTGAGTGAAATACCCGTCATTAGGATGCTTCCGAAATGAAGCCCTCTGAGACCCAATAAGGGCATGTTACCCCTGATTTGACATTACTCTGCCGGTTGGCGGCAAATTTTGACCTATGACCAGATAAGCAGCACGTTTGTGGAATCCGAAATGCCGCTGTGCAAGTGCGTTAGTATGAAATTAATAGATAGAACTGTAAAGAGGCAAATAAAGGTTATATTTGACTACCTAGCACAATAGTTTGCTACCAAAGCAAAACTGTATAGAGTAGGGGTACCGCAACGGCCTAATCCCGGTAACCGGCGATTAATCTTCGTTCCAGAACCTCTCACGGGTGTGGGTGAATTTGCGGCCATCGCCATGAGTGGGCAAGGTACGCGGGGTCCATGAGACCCGCGGGACAACTTTGTCATATTATAAAATAATAGTATAATCGTCTTTAATTCATACGATACATATTAAAGTTTCTTAGATATTTATTCTTATTATGTGTCATATGTACTAATTAATTGATTTTCATTTGAAAAATATAATTAAATTATCTTCAAGCAGATGAAGCATACAAGTTAATAAGGCAAGAAGATAAATAGATAATTGCAAGTATATGTTTTGGCATGCGTCGGGGCTAGGTCGTCCCGCCTAATGTTTCACTCTCGTTGCTGTGACAACTTCTACCTTTTACCAAATTGTATTTTCGTGTTCGGTCGAGTTTTCCTTATAAATATTATTATTACGAGTGCGACACTGTGACAGGCGGTAATGTGCCGTTGAATGTATTGAACCCATTTGTAAGAAATGTAAACAATGCGTGTTATGACGTCTCTAGATGTCACGACAGAATTTTGATTACGTATTGATGATACATTTAAAAATAATTATTTATTTTTACAGAGGGTTCACGACGTATTTTGATGTGTATTTTACATCATCATGTTCTTTTGGAATATTAATTAAAATTTCATTAAGCATTATATTTGTAACAACTTAAGTAATGTTGAGCTTTCAAAAATAACAGATGTGAATAATATAGTAAATGTTATACGTTGATTTTAATGTTTATTCCAGGGTGCGAAAGTAATTGATTTCATAAATAACCGACGCATAATCTGGGTCTGATTACTTGAAGCGTGTAGAGCAACATACATTGTAAAATATATTTTTTAAATATACATTTAAAACAATAGAATAATAAGGGACTTGTATTTGATGTCATTTTCACAAACTATTTAATATACTCAAAAGCATATAAAAAAGTGCTTTAAATATAATCCTGCTAAGTTCTAATAAATACCGTTGTATTGGTCCACATAATATTTATTACTTATCATATTGTATAGTGTATTGCATCACTCGTAGAAGGTAGAATAATTACGTGGCTCGCGTCATTTGTTTATTAAACATCCTCCCCTGTACACGGGTAATGGCCTCTAGACTGACACGGGCGTCTTCCCTTAAAATTAAATCGTAATGATGACGCTTGCCGCGGTTGCCCCTGTTTTCGGCTCTTCTCCTACCTTCGTTATTAAGATCCGTCTCTTGACGTCTCGAGGACAAAATGAATAGGTATCTTAAAAAGAACTCTGTGATGTACCTTTTGTTATTGGTACCAAAATAATGACTACGATTTTTTATGCATCACGACTTTTTAAACGTTCCTCAAAACGCTTTTATATAGGTATAAGCTAAAAGTAAATATAATTATTTTAATAAAAGTTGTAGTTGAATAAAACACCAACCACAAATAAAACAAAGTGAATGTTATAACATGCCAGGAGGTTACACGACGTCTGTCTAAATACATACGAGCAAATACACCGTAATGTCATTCATAATGGCATGATGTGAGAAAGGACTACAGGGTGGCGACCGCAGAAACCGACTGTTGTATACGAGGTGTTCCTTTTGTATCTGAATTAAGTGTTCATATAAACAATCAAGAATACTCATCAAATGACGTTGTTGTAAATAGTCAATATAAATAATTATAAAATTGTCTAACTAATTAGGTCTTTTTTAATTTAAGTCAAATAATAAATGGCACCGAAGGTTCAGAATCGATTCAAAATAAATATTACCAATAATACGAAAACATTCGACTTTTCTCTGTAAAAGAATTTTAATTAAAAAAGTTCTTTCAAGTATTCTGAAAAGAGCACGTAATTTATAACAAATTAATACCAATTGGTGGTTTTTGGCAGTGATGAAATCATCAAGGAATTGTTATTAATTATTATTTTAATCAACAGAGCGTTACGTCACGCGTGGTTATTAGTGAGTTTTAATATATTTTCAGTATTAATATTACAAAGCACGGCAAATTGTAAAGTTACTCTCTCTCTCCTTTGGATATTCAATTAGTTACAGTGATTAAAATTTTATGCATCTATTAAATTTTTACTTAAATTTCCGGCGCGACGTGGCCCACGAGGTGTAGCGGCTTTTTATTAGCCTCTCAAATGACCTTTTTAGACTTAATCTTTCATGACTTTTACGCAACTTTATTAAGCGGAACATGTACAATTTTTTGATACATCTTATCCTTTTTGCGTCTTTAATAAATACTAGAGACGCTTGCATATAACAGAATAGAGAGGCCACTGCAATAACAAATGGAATACAGTAAATGGCGGTTAAGAATGTGTTTTTGTGAATCAGTTTAGGTCTCTGTGGAACGTAACCTGTGTCGGCAAGCCGAACTACAGGCATAAATCTACTCTACCCATGCCCTCTACGGGGAATAAGTGTAGAGTAATTGCTAGCACACGAGAGCTTGCGCGTCGCGAGAACATTAACTATTAAATTCGTTGCATATTAAACTACGGAGAACGATGTAATCTAGGTCCCACCTGAAACATTTTATTCTTATTTCTTAAGATTTGCTCTTGTTAGTCGGACAATTGGAAGGTGAAACTTTTAACAGAAACATTCTAATGTAATTCCCTTTTTAATTACATCAGTAAAAAGTTGCCGTTTTTTGTATTGTCTTTATTTACGGAAAACATATTTAAAGAACAGACTGCGGTGAAATCTCTAGCGACTTGAAAGTTTGTTAAGAGGTGAATTGTAGAATTTCCTCAGATGGTTCAAAATGCTCTCTTTGTTTTCGACAGTCAACGGACCCTCTTCGTCATGCTGGAGAGTTCGAAACCCCACTTGACATACTTCATTTTTACCTTTTCTTTAACTAGAAACTGGAACGTAAGAGCGAAGGCGCGGAACTTAGCATCTGCTGCGTTAAAGCATACATATTCTTAAATAATCTAGTATTGGTTTAATTTTTTTTCCCACATTACATCCCGCATCTAAATCCCTGCATCTCCATCGAGGCATGGTTTTCTCAGCGAGTGCAGCGTACTGTGCGACCGTGGCAATGCACTTTCACTGACCCCTCGCCTTCACAAATGGACAATTTCTCCCTCGCTCCCATTAGCTTCGCTATCTACTCTCCTACTCCCGCCAAACATGCGCTCACGTCGATTCCTGGGTACCGAGGTAATAACATTCTACGATGCCGCAGTACTTGCGCCGGCGCGGAACCCGTTCCGCCGATGACTACCACGATTATTACTAACATGTGAAATAATACTTTATTTAATATGCTATTAAAATGAACAATAAATGATCCCGAAAGTTCTCATAAAACTTAAAGAACTGGTCCGCTTATGGTAACTATTCCAATGCAAATTTTTGTTCATAACTTTCAAGCTTCTGCTATCTGCTATCCATACACATGCACATACATAATTTTCGTTTAATGAAACTTATGTAAATGTTGACAGTAGAGGCGACAGAAAGATTACTATTAATAAATCATACTACGTTACATCAGATTTATTATTATAATAGGTATGATAAATACTGTAAATAAATTTCTAGATTATATTAAGTATAGTCGATAGTTAATGACAAATTTCCAAACAAATAAAAGATTGAAAATAAAAATAGCTGTAAAACTTTCAAAACGTCAGAATAATGATATAAACCACAAAAATGTTTTAAATTAACAAATGTACTGATAATGATATAAATGCATATACTAGAACTGCATTACGATTACACCAGAGTGCAAAGACACAATTCTCAGTAGTACTAATGCAAGTTTTAAGACGACAGAAAGGCTTCGGGGTTACATTGATATCCAGACCCTACGTATGAAAAATTTAGGACGATATTCGTTAGTAGCACTCTCTTGGGAACGTCGTTATGGACCTGCGAAGTTTTCTACTAAGAAACGCGAAAACGTCATAAGTTCTCGAGTCTCATGTTGGAACTAGACCTTGATTGTGAACAGCGTGAGGTCGATATTCGATTGACATTTGATGAGTAAGTTAAGATAGTATCTCGGTGTAACATTCCATCGTACAATGAGTAGTTTAAAAATTCAAAAACTCGTCGAGCCTCTCCATGCGCCGAGGTGAGGCGGTACCCACCGCTGTAATTGAGACAGTAATATCTTCTACACAAACTCACATATCTTTGTGTGTATTGATAAATATATTATTCATTGATCATTTATTCCGTAATAGGAGCACAGTATTGAGAATAAACGCTCATTGGAAGATATTTACTAATAAAAACGTAAACTAGATTTATTAATAGAATGTTCTCCCAAACAAATAAAGTAATAAAACAATCACCAAGCGTAATTGGTATGCATTAAAACTACCGGAAGTGAGGATTGTTCGACTCACGGACGTAACATTTGAAATACGAAATTTTAAATGTTTTTTAAGTAATACTTTCATGTGTAAATTCAGTAAAAGCTCGCGTCTCGCTTCCGTTGGTACAACCGTAGAATTTGGAATTTCTCGGTCGGTATTTGATTGATATTTAATAATTCAAATGTTTGAAAGCTAGGTCAGATTCAGACGAACATTTTTGTTGTATGTTAGCCATTGTTAAGGTGCTGTTTCTAGAATACAAGGGTCAGTTTTTTACTCTATTTTAAAATTTATTATACAATATTATAAAATTCTTTGCACAACATTTCCCCGGTTTTTAATGGCGCAAAGTTGTAAATAATAAAATATTTACGATTAAAAATGTAGTTTTTTTTTGTGTCGTTTAAAGGTTGCAAACGAAACTTTACATCGGAGCATGTTTAGTAAAGAACTACGTTGTAATTAGACTTTGCAGTCGAACGTTCCATAAAAAAGTTGCAGAACGAAGAGAGAACTCAGAAACAAACATACACCAAAGAAAAAGTTGGAAAAAGTTATCTCAGAATATTGGGACTAAAATATTTTAATCTTAAATTTAAATTTAATATTTTTTATAAAAAAAAAACTTACCGTATCGGACGTTATGCAACGCCCGTTGTTGCAGTCTAGTAGTGAAGTCGGACTCACCTGGAAAATACAAAAAAATATATTTAGTATTAAAACCAAAAGGACAAAAGCGCAACAAATATAGGAACACGTGGAACGAAATATGTTTCAAGTCATATATACCTATATTATATAACGAGCGGCGCGATAACAAACTTTTACTAATATGTAACAGAGAAATATCAAAAATATATGTTTTTTTTTTAATTTGCTTTATACTCGCATGATTAAAGTAAAATTATATTGAAAAAATATAATGATTCCCTGAATCAGTCCTGGTATAGTTACAATTTTGTATCTGATACTTCTCTAGTGGATTTTACTGAATGAATACAAATAAAAATATTGCATATATCATATTACGTATTTGCATTAAAAAACCTACCTAGTAGAAATACATAAATTACTTTATTCTTACAGATGCTAATTCTGTTTCTAGAAGGGCATTCGTTTGGCTCTATTGGTATCGAGATAATTGTTAAACAAGACTGAAATATCTTGCAAACATAAAAAGCATTCCTCATTACTATTTAATTTTAATGAAATAATTTACTTTCGAAGAAGAGGCGAGCTCTTATTAATGCGTTTATTTCGATTATTTTAATTCGACGTTTTGAAAGTTGCAATCGGACATTACTGAATTAAAATTAGTTACAATGTGAGTAAACATGTGTTTGAAATTTATTGATGAATTGATTGCTTACTAATAAATACCTTGAGTTTTATTATGATTTTTATTATTTTTAGTCGATATTTCGAAAATTCTGCAGCCATCGTGGTTATAACCATATTGAAATGTCAGAGTGACATATAGATGTATTTTTCTTCTAAAATTAATCGTGTAATTAACAAAAGGTATAACAATTAGCGACTAACCATAATTAAATGTTAAGAGAACACTATGAACACATCTTCTAAAATATCATTTGGTTTATTAAACGCGAAAATCTTCATTTAAGTAAATTAAGTTCATTTCCCTGTGGGGCCGACTACAACAGCGTGGCGCCACTTCATGCTATACACAAAGTTTGCTAATCCCATTCGTTTAACGCTTCAAAATGCATAATTACCTATGTGTTAGTACAAACATTTATTAGATAACTATATAAACTTTTAATTAATCACGAGTTTGCATATTTGAAACGGTGTTTATTTTACAAATTCATTTTTACGTATTTATTCATTGTTTGAGTTGATAAGGAAGGACTATGAAACAATTTAATATAAATATCAAAACAATTGAGCGAAGAAAAGAAGAATACTGAAACGCAGCTCGTTCACTTGACGGGTGTTGCTCTTGGAAACAGCGGTATTACCCCAGGACGACAGAGCCACCAACATTTCATCTACCACTTTAGATAAGTAGAAATAATCGTTACAAGAAATAAACACAAATACATTTAATCTACAAAATCAGCTTAGACGTGATGTTCATGCCAAAGATGAAACGAACAAACTTTGCGTCAAACCTCAGGCAGTCGACTTTTAGTTAATACCCCAACGCAGAGACTAAGGGACACAAACTGGGCGACCGCAATCTCCGGTTAACTCTATTATAAGAGCGAATTGCTAAACGCTTACCATTGTCGGCTGTGCTTCAATGGAACGCTCAAGTCTAACCATCTCCAATATAAACGTGTATTATCTGTTAAGATGCGCTTCTAATGACAAAGGCACAATTAAAATTACAGTAATTATTTCTTAAATTTACATAAACGATTAAATGTAAAAAGATCAGTCGTCCGGCATGTGACTATGACATAAATTCTCGGGTGCTACATTTAAAAGTTTAATCGTCCCGAGACTATAGACTGGGAGCACTACCAATCAGTTTGGATACCACTGAAAATTAAACAATTAGTGGGAGATGCCAATAAATTTAGTCGACAAATATTGAATTTAAGACTGAATAGTTTAAAATTCGGCTTCACGGGAATTGTGTGAGCATAAAATAATTATTCGCTCAAAGCTTGCAAAGAGATAACTACATTTCAAAAGCTATTTGAGGTGACCTGGACTCTCACAAACATTCAGCTTGTTAATTATTCGCAAAATTGATAGTTAATCGCCGTTCGATCTCGAGAACTAATGAATTTCCGCCAATGAAAATTGTTATGCACCAATACATTCCATTGTAATATGAACACATTGGAATTTGCTATAATGTTTTACATTATAATACTAAATTGTTATTACTACAAATAAATAACAATATAGTTTTAAAAATGTTTAATTTGTGTATTTAAAATATCTACTAATAATTAATTATTGAAACCCAACATATGTTATTCCCGAATGTGATTTAACTAATTCAAAAGACTGCGCGTCTTTTATGTTAGATGTGTAAATACATTTTCCTTTCTCACTGAAATAAAATACGTTTCAATGTATATCTGAGTACCGTCAATTGCCTTCTAATAAAAACGTCTATATATCATTACTCTTTAATTTTCTAAATTACTAGCCAACGTCGTTTATCGGTTCATTTCTAATTCAGTGTTGAAGAAGGCAATAAATGCAAAATGCTACATTTTAATACACCTATATCTGATCTAAATATAAGGATGACATTTAAATTGTAAGCATCAGCGCCTCCGAGGCAATAGCTTGTTTTGCACTACATCAAGCGGAAAGAAAAAGGGAGGTTCATTCTTGTCGTGTATATTTTTTTACGTAAATATTAATCATTAGTTAGAATTATAAATTTTGATATGAATATTGAAAACATGAGTATTGTAAATAAATTATGTGTAAAGAAATTGCATTTTTACGGCATTAACACATACGCTGCATATTACAAAAAAAAGTGAACATAAATAGATCTATTCAAGTATGTTAAATTTTACGTTTTATCGATAAATTATTTCCTAGAAATGATATAGCTGTAATCAATTTATAAGATATATTCATTGACATTTATTGAGGCTTGGCGTGGCGAACCCCACAAGTGGATCTCGTTTCGTGCTCCAATGAACACGAAGCTCACTGCTCACGGTGTCACACGCGTGGCACAGCCTGCGTTACCAGTCAAAAGGCGACAGAAAATTCCCAGCCATCTTATAAGACTAAGAAAATTCATCTTATTTATTCATGAGAATTTATTAGTTTGAAATTGTGCGGATGTTATGTAATGAGTTTACATTACGAAATATTTCAAATATCAAATTGACAACATTAATCGATGTTTTGAATTAATTGAATTTTAAAACAATAAACTGCTTATTGCATTGTTAAAATAAACGCACGTACAACAAAATATTAAAAGAGAATATTTTACAAATTTAATATTTACAGTGTCTGGTTATTGGCAATGTCGCAACTCTTTTCCAACTATTGTATATATGCTTATGTTTACTAAAAATGGCATTCAATTATTTACCTAAAATCCTCATTGTTAGTTTGAAGAAGTCTCGTCACGCGTACATTAAATTTAGGTATTCTAAACTATTACAAAACATGCCTCCATTTCATCAAAACAGTGTAGAGTTGTGCTAATCTAAGCAACATTTGCAAGTCCCGAATCTTGTCTGATGATGCTCAAGGCGGTTTTAAACTTAATGCACCACTAACTTCATAGTCAGCCGTGTCTTGCTGAAAACTTTGTTGACTTAGCTAATTTTATATAAATACATTGCATGTGGAATTACTTGTGAACTTCAAAGACGTGTACAAAATTGTGCAATGTTAAGGTAATTTAATAAATGAATACATGTAGGTATTGTTGTTCTAAAATTATGCAATATCCACACAATAAAAGTAAAGAATAAAAATTTGTTAAATTTCTTGACATTATTATTTTTTTTGATATATTATCGAATACTGCGTATCGATGAGGAAACCCTTATCCAAACTTAGTTTCGGTTATAGGTTTCAAAGTTTCACAGTCAAAAGATTGTGAGGCATCTCTCTTGCAAAGGAAATTACTTAACTCAAACAATTTACTACAAACAATAAATAAAAAAGTAGAGATCCCAAAATGCGGAAACAACTAATAACATGACTTTATGTAGTCGAATTCGTCTCAAACAAAAAAAAACAATTTAATTAAACTACGAAGTAACATCAGAAGCGTACGTAACTTCCTGAGATTAGTTTCATAGACATTTTCTTTGAAAGATACTCAAAGCAGACATTCCCGAGGTAAATAAAATGTTAGATTTAACGAAAATTGGGAATCTTTGGGCTAACACGATGGCGGTAATTTTGGTTTCCCTTTGATCGCAAAATACTTGGCAAGTTCATTCGTCAATTTTACGAAACGATTGGTTTTGTTTGCACAAGTCGTGCCAGTCTCTCTTTTACATATTTCTTCTTCATTTTCATAAAATTATGAAGGTAATTAATAATGTTTAATTAATTTAATGTACTTTATGCGACCTATTATCATCTTAAATATGTTAAATAATGATTTAATTACTTACTTTGGTACTTTTATCATTTTTAAATTATTGCAAATTATATTTGAAATTGTATTGCTATTTCCGATATGCAACTTATTGCATTTAAACTTAATATTTATTTCATTTGTTCAGAAACTACTTTGACGTAGACTGACTTCGAACAATACTTTGCTCTTCTTTCAACTTTTGAGTGTTACTTTTAAGATAACATGAAAAACGTATTAAATTAGACTATAAACCGTGAGTTTTACGCGCAATACTCTCTGTTAAAGTTTACCGACTCTTTTTTAAATATGCAACAAAAAATACTCCTTTGAAAATTTTATGAAATATTTTTTAGTTTTTAATTTAAAACTTATTTAAAAATATACGTGTCAGTTTCTGTTTTTCTGCATAATAATGTTACTATTCAATAGAATTCTAAAGCTGTACAGTAAACTTTTTAAACTATTATTACAAAGTAGTACCTAAAGGAAGTGACTAAAAATATCTTACCAGAAATAGCCACCCGGTAATACAATAAGCAAACCCATCGACGCTACGTGAGACTGCCACGTGCGGTGCAGCACCAATACTAAACGTTTCAACGAACTCTGCACCGTATTATAAAGCGTTTAAGACTAAAGTTACTTGAACACAATATGAGCTTAAAAGTTGTGTTATCGATGAAGTAGTTACGTCCGAGGAAACCCATGAACTTTGAAATGAAAATCTGTTCAAAACAAATATTTGAAATACTTCCGTTGAATACGCAGTCAAATGTTAAAGAACGGGTAGGTGAACATGAATTGGATATTTGAATCGTGCCGTCACAAAAATATTGGATGCAGTATAATTGCTTAAAATGGCTGAACATTACAATGGGCGATGCCGATACATAAAATTTATTTCCAGCTTGGCACTAAAAAGTTAACCGTTATGGCTTACGACTCCTATAAAATGAAACGTTCTATATAAAAAAATGTAGCTTTTAGCCCTGTAAACCACTACCTCAGAGCGCAGTGTTTCAACAGATTTAGTGATAAAAATAAAATGTTTCTAAAGTATACACTTCAATGTTTTTTAAGATTGAAGTTCTCAAACATTTCGGCTAAACGTTGCTTTATGATCCTTTTCTTATTTACCATTTAAAATAAAATATTGTACTAAGCAACCTCTTTGCTTGGCTATTATACTGCAGAATGCTTCCGAAAGCATTGTTTATTTCATTGTTTACACATATCAATCTTTTAATCAATATTGCCGATATAGTTTATCAGTTTCACTTATCAACCATTTTACCGGAACTAGTTTTAATCGTGCTCGGAAATGTTGCTGTAATTCAAAGTTGTAAAAATAAAAGTCTGGGAGGCAATGTTTCATCGTAATTCGAAACACGTCCCATGTCCATTAACATATCGGCTATAAAATGGAAGAGCGTGACATGGTGGACTTTTTTCAAAGCATCAAAGCTCTGACCGATTTTTTCCTCTTTATTTTAATAACGCTTATGAATAACACTATGCTTCGTTGCGTCGACAAAGTCCATTTTAGTCAATACGTTGCTAATATCATACGCAATGTGAATCGTGAATTAGATTTGAATGGGTTTCAGTTGTAACTCATCAATCACTGTATTCAAAACGCGTTTTGCTTTAAAATATTTTCAAAGCGCCAAAGATATTATATTTGAAGCTATGTGTTAAAATATCTTTTGAATTTTGTTTTTGTGCAGGTATTTTTAATATGAAATAAAATCTGCTCAGTATTTATAAACACATAGAAGTCAGAATGTTAGATTCTTAACATTTTAATATGACCGTCCATTATTATTTTCAATTCAATAGCATTTTCCCCTTCCAAGGTTGCCGTTATTAAACCATTATTTAATTTTTTTTTCATAACTTTATGTTTATCAATCAGCAAACTAATATAAAAGTAAGAGGAGCCCGATTAGAAACCTATAAAAGTTAAACTTAAGCACTAGTTTTAATAGTTGAACTTTATTTATTGCTTTTATCTTTAAGCCCGTAACAGCGCAGCGCTGTTTTTTAAACTGGAGAAAATGGGACCCAAAAGGGTATATCAACCAGCCTAATAGAATATCAAAACAATTTTCTAAACCCTTCTAGCAAACTTCCTGAATAAAGACAAACAATATGTTTCATTAAAAATCTCCATGAGTCCGATTATTTGAGAAGTAAAACGCCTCTGGTGGCCTCACCAACTTCACAATTTCGCTTTCATCAAAGATTTTCGCGGGGTCAAAGTTACGAATGTTAACAGATAATTACGAACAAGTTTTAGTTAGTACGAGACATTTAACAGATGCTTTATTCGGGGCATTGCTGCCGCGAGCGCACGATGAATGCTAATGAGATTAACATGCGAACTAAATTCACTCTTAACTGTGTACAAAAAGGTTCTAATTTAACTTGTTAGCAAATGAGATTTCGGATTTTCGGTGGTTCCCGTTAACACATTTGTAGTCAAATCTACGGTTAATTACATAAAATCTCAAAATGAAGCTGAGATTTGTCGATGAAAAATTAAGAAACTAATTATCACATGAGTTTATTGATTGATGAAATTATTGCACAATTAAACTTTTAGTAAATGTAGCTTAATACTTCTTTAAGTATTTATAAGAAAGGGTCTTGTAATATAGACCAGGCGTTACAATCCTAAGGGAGTGAGTTGCTGCAGTCAAACATCCTTCCGTACGTTACGGGTCAATTAATTTTATACGGAAACGGATGCGGCCCAAGACTAAATGCCATCATCTCTCGTGTACATGATATGTGTACTCCATTATATGAATTTCATTACTTAACAATGATGTCCATATGGTAGTACATTGTTATTAATATCGATTCTAAATTTAAAAATATATATATGAAGATCTTCTACGGATGTTATTGTCGTATCCATCATATAAGTAGGTACGTACATATATTATCAAATCACATTAAACAATTACATAAACCTGAGCATTAATAGCAGATTACTTGGATAATCTTCTAAGGTATCCATTAATGTAAAAGCACATTAATTGTACACAGGAAACGGAAGCGGTTGACCGGAGGATCGCACCGTTAATGCATTATTCAGGACGCATGCGTGACAAGCTGGAAAATTGGCTACTTCAAGTCTTAAGATTTTAGTTTAGCTGCGAAGTAATATGGCCACTTTGCTTCTACTTCTCATACAAACTTAAGCGTGTCAAACTTTAGTAAAATTTGTGAGATACATTTTGCAAAATATTCATAATGTTGTGTTAGCTTATTTGGGAGCATTATTTAAATATTGTAGACTGCTTGCGGCTTACTTTAGCATATATTTTCGTTATTATTTTACTTCGACGATTGGAAAGCTTTACAGATTCGCTGAAATCACGATGGCTAATAAAATACACATAAGCATAAGCCGTAAAAAGTTTAAATTATTTTAGTGTTCATAATATTATTAATACATTTTAAACACGTTCCGATCTTCTATTATACTACATACACCATTGTTTTATGAATAAAATTTGGCAGCATTACATTATATTTCTAAATATAAAATATGACTTTGGAATTGTTAAATGAGTACGTCGTAGTTATTTATTTCTAGACTTCTGTTTACCCTTGACTGATTGGAGTTATAACCGAAAATTTGTACATAACACAGCACTAAAACATAAACATGTTTTTGTAATAGTAGCAGTAGAAATAACCACAGAATGTCTCGCACACACAGATTCAAACTTCTGAATAAAATAAGCTTCCCATTATTGAAATTAAACCAGTTAAACCGCACATAAGGCTGAAACAAAGCCTTGAATAATTAATTAGTCAATATTAACCCTTTTGCGGTGTTAAAACCTAATGAGCTGCATCGGCTAGAATTTCGTTTATTAAAACTGCAGGGAACACGATACAACCGGCCTTTTAGATCGCGTAAACTGATATCGGTATAATAGCCCATTTGTCGATGTAATGGAAATTTGTTTAAATTAATTAATTTTGTAATTATTGGGTCATTGTGTATATTATGTATTTGTTTTTGTTCTATTTGAATTATTTTTTATTGTTACTCAAAAACAAAAAAGAATTATTAGTTACAAAGGCTATTTTTGTCTCTCTGAGATAAAGCGTGAGAGTCTGTAGGAGTGTGTAGTCCAAAAATAACCAAGTGCAAATAAATTAATTGTTTTAATTATAATAAAAACGAAGGCGTAATATCATAAATGGTTTATTGAGTTAAGCGTAACCAGGTAAACGTATTTAGAAGGGTATAATTGAATAAAGGGCCCGGAATCAATTGCGGGAAATCAGAGGGATCATAATTTATATTGAAATAACGGAATGAGATTTCCCACAGATCCTCGACAAATATATTTTATTTCTGTAACAATGTTTAACGATTACTTTTTCAAATTTAATTGTAAAATTGGAACATGCACTAAAAAGCGATCGTAATTATTGAGTTTACATTTTAAACAAAAAACTGAATTAAAAATATCGAAATTGAGTGTATTGAGCAACTTTAGCAACAGCGCAGTTTATAGCTTAACAAAATTTGGTAATGTTATTTATAAATATAAAATGTTCTGGCATACGTGAACACTATAATATAGATAAAATTCAACTGGAAAGTTTCCGTCTTCACCAATGAACGATGAACGTAAATCACTTGTTCCCCAAAGTTTACATTGTATTTTTGGAACCATTCAGAATTTGATTAAAAAAAGAGTTGATCCGTATTTACCACGTGAAGTTTGCCTAACAACGGTATCGTAGGATTATGGAGTGAATCGAACACATTATCCTAATTGGAAAATTTGGTTAATGGACTCTTATTTGAATACAATTTTTACATGTTGATAAAATTTTTAGGGAGATAAGGTAATTGGTGAATTTGAAAAAAAAACAAATTAATACGAAGAGTCATAAAAAATTGAATAAAATAACTCCATTGGGATATGTTATGGATTGCTAGCAGATAATTAAAATCGTATTTCAGTTCACAATTTTGACATTTTTAAGCTTAATCCCATGTAATTTTTCATACCCGCGCCGCTCGGGATCACTTTTGCAGAATGCAATTTACAATAAATTATGTAGATATTAATAAGTTGAAAGGTTAAGGGTTGGAAATAATGGCTTGGCCATTCATCGTACGGTAAATTGCCAAGCGAGACACTTTGCAGTCAGATTACGTGCTTCAATATCCGGGACGAGACGACAAATCAACGATTCAGTTGTGCGACAGATCGGACGATCGATTTGAAAACAAAAGTTTCAGAAAATGTTTCAAAGCCATATAGAATTGTTATAAACGCTCCTTGGCTTTGAAATTGGTGACTGAAGGAAAGTCACGTAATTCCTATGCATGAATAATTTAGATGCTCTTATCACGATTTAATATTTACAGCTGTAAAATTAACTATATAAACGTTTTTAGCGCTCATCTTATTAGTGTAAACAAACTTCGTTAAAATAACATTATAAGTAACAAATTACATAAAGACAAAGTTACCAAAGTAAATATAAGTGTTAACACAAAGGAGAAAGCACCTGTGCATTGTTTGCAATGAAAATATTTATCTACCGGAGGAGACGATACCGTTTATCAAGTAAACATCATACGGATAATTAACGCACTTAACAGTTTAAACATACGATGAAACATAACTTTCAATACAATATCCTATCACCAGAACAAATATTAATACAAGGAATTGGGATAACTAATTAACATTAACTCCGCACTCACTATGAGAACAGATTACCGTCAACCCCGGTTCAGTTGTAAACTATTCTACGGACAAATCTAAACCTTAAGCTTCGATTACTAAACATTCCCGCAAAGGCGACACAAATTTATTCAGCGTCTGGCTAAGACAAGAGATAATTTCTCCCGATAACTTTGACATAAGTTCAAAGGATTCATCGATGAAAATCCATCGCTATTATCCTATAAATTAGGTTTATAATTATTTGATCGCTTAATAGTTGTAAAGTAAATGTGTAGTTGATTGACAGAAGTCACACGGAACGTTGTATAAGAGAGATTGGCGGTACTCAAAACTGTCAAGCTGGTCTGAGGCGGATTAAATCGTGAACTCACAAACTGCTACCTCTTTGATCTTCACAACAGCTTATTAATTAAGTGAACCGGAGTTTATTAGGCGTATCGACATCTCTCACGCTTCTCTTATATTAAATTACCGGTTAGTGCGTAATTCTTGTGTATACTCCTTTAAATATTTCATGAATTTAGTAATTATTCCACATAACAATTATATACATAATATATTGTCAAACAGACTTTTAGTATTGTCGCTTCGCAATGATATTACAGACAGGTGTTCGGAGCGGAATGTGCTCGTAAACAAGAATATATGGATTTATTTCACTGTTCATACAGAACTATTGTTTTCATAGTAACTCTATGATATTTTATTTTGGAAAATACAAACAAGTGCATTTAATATTCATTTGACCTATATACAGGTTGTATTAGACATTTGTGTTTGAATTTTATCATCAACTGCTACGTGTAGAAATTATCTCTATAGTTTTTATAACTTTTAAAATTAATTAATATACAGTATTATAAGCCTAAATATAAAAAAGAGGTACACTTCCTAATTCGCGTCCGACTTGGAACACGAATCAATAATTAGTACTATAATAATGTTAAATAAAATGATAGAAAACACAATAAAGACTTAATTTTTGTTAATTTTAGTTTAACTTAATTCACAAATCTAATGAGTTTAATTGGATGAATGCGGATTACTTTTATATTTACTGTAAACGTTTTGTAAGGGTGTAATATACATATTTTTGTATGTTAAAATTTATAAAGGTATTTTCATTAAAACTAGGTTAAAATACCGAAATTAAATGTATATATTTCTATATAGTATGTTAATAAATGTAATGTATACCTTATTCAGGAGTCCATAGCCTATAACCTAAGCAAACATTTGGGACAGAACGATAACTAAGTTGGTGTTACATGAGCGGACCCAAACCCGATAAAGATTAGCTATTCTAATAGTTCATTGAATAACTAATTGTCTAACAATAATATTAAATATAGTCATTACTATTTATATACTAATTTAATGAAGTATTTGTTATATAAAAAACATTTAAGTTTTTTTATGTTTTTTAATATATAAGAATTTATTACACGGGTTCCTTATAAACTTTAGCACGAATTTATATAAGTTTTCTTTTATAAAAAATGTAAATTAATATTCATATTTAATAGCTAAATATTTTTCTTCTGTTTTTTCATTCTAACTTAAAACAATAAATTCCTTAACCAAATATAAAAAAGACACAATTCATTAGCGTGTGAAGGTCTAACTCTTTAATAGTAAAAAATAATCAATACAATTCGAGTTTTCGTCTTATCTGTTATGTTTATCAATATAAAGCTTTTGAGTATTAACATTGATAACACGCTACTGATTAACGATAAGGGCGCGACAGAAAAATGCTCTTATTACGACTTCTAATGGGTTTTGTCACTTTACTTCAGAAACACGCACGTTTTACCTATACCAAATAAGCACGATTGAAATTATACACACGGAGTTTTAAGGTTACGTACTTACCTATACGAGTTTCATGCGAAACGTATAAGTGATGTAAAGATATTAAACTTTATGAAAGAGTTTAAACATTCTAACATTTGTGTATTTGCAAGTATTACCTGCCAGATTTACAACTCAACGGAATGTGATACCATTAATGCTGGCTTCCGTTCCGAATTAGAATCTATTACTTTCTCTAAGCAAAACATAAGTTACTTTTATTGCACCTTTGTTAAAGAATTAATAAAATACAATAATAATAGTGTCGATAAACAAAAATACAATAAAAGCCACATGTATTCCCTTTAGTATTGTGAAAATGACAACATATCGGCAATCGACACCTGCTGGAAATTAATGTGTCGCCACCACACCAATGATACAAGCTGGCATTGCACATTGGCGCGTATGGTTACAAAAGCACACTCGTTCACTATATAGTTTTTGATAGCTTTTAACTTCGAATTTTCCGAGTGAAATTTGAATTTCAATTCATATTTTTTGTTACCGTTATACTGGATATTTCACTAAGCGAGTGTGTTCGTTGTTTCTGGCTTTGTTTGATGGAGTGTTTTGATGAATGAACTCTACTTTAATAGAGTGTTTTTATAATACTTTCTTTTTTATTACATTCTTCTAGGATTTTTATAAGGACAATTTTACTGTTGAGACGCAGTTATTGATTGTTAATGGGTAATGAAAAACTACGGAGACTAATCGAACGCATTATTTATGGTGATGTTTTAGTAAAAATCACTAGAATTAACTATAAAGTAAATTTATATATAATATAAATAAAGATACAAGATTATGTACTAAAAACGCTATTAAGTAACATATAAGTTGGTAAGTGTCGGTAAAGTTAACAGATAAAAACAAAGTTTGTTTTAAACACTACACTCGCAAGCAACTCCCGTTCGATTACATAAGGCACTGCTCCAACTTCTCCTATTACCCCTTGCTTAAGGGTACAAATTTGGGTCTCCCTATTCAAATACTGTCGCCAAATATCGCTGAGCTACATAACTCAGAGCGCGTTTCGGACTTTAATGACGTTTTTAACTGCCAGCACTTTGTTTAAAGTGATTAACAAATAAATTTTAAAGAATGTGAATAAGATTGTCACAAAGTAAATCTAAATATTTGAAATACATAAACTGTGTCAACCCACACAAGTACATAGCATACATAACTGTATGACGATGATAACATTCAATGTATAATAGGCCTAAAACATTGTAAATCATTCATGTGCATACGCAGCTCTATGCCTTCAATAACTTTGTCTCAAGAAACGGTTATTCATACTGTAAAATGTGAGGTGATAAAATCAAAAAATAATAAAAACCTCCAGACCGAGTAAACTTAATTGCACGTTAAAGATGTTAAATCACACCTCTTGTCAGTTATGTGTGTGACGTAGGTACATTGTCTTTGCTACACGGATTTTAATCCCGCGAAGCTGACACAATTTTTAGGGAAATCTGGGTCAAGATATGGAAATAGGTTATTTTTTTCTGATTTAGATGTAGTATTGTAAATCTTTATTTAGGTAAAACATATCTAAAATAAAATACTTAACATATATGTGTATTCACAGATCTTCACTTTACTTCCTATTATTGCTTCGTTCCTCAATATAATTTACTATAAGATATAAGATAGAAATATTATCTTTTATTGTTATTATAAAGCCTAAACATTTGCATTGTGGAGGAATTTGTGCGTATTTCTCAATATAGAGTCCTAGAGGGGGCAAACTACGGACGTTGTGGTACCCGCAAACACTCATTTAAGCCGTACATTAATGAAACTTGCGCAGTTAGCAGGACACCTGGGGACACCTGTATTACAATATTCTATGAAATATTTTGTATTTAATAACTAGATATGAAAAATTTTGATATAATAATAATGATTTAAAATTGATATTTCTTTTAACAAAATTTTATAACTAAAAAATATTTTATAATAAAATTTATGTAATAACTTTATTTAAGGTAGCTCTTAATCTTAAGGAATGTTATACTAGTTAATTTATAGTATGATTAACTTCAAAGAAAGTTATTGAAATAATGAAGTGTACATACATCTGAGTTAAAGATGTAACTTCGAATGTTGATAAACTAAACCTCAATAGATGGCAGATAAACAAGGTCAACCCATGTAGTTAGTCCGAGGGTCGCCAACAAATCTGCCTGATTTAAAACCACATTAGGAAACTTTCCCCGTTTGTGAACACCTGAGAAACTCTGTATGTTAGTGACAAGCCTTTATTTAGTTCCAAGTTGAAACTTATAGGGATACTTCACTTGCAATATTCAAGAAAATATTGACAATTATTATAGCAATTCTGTACATTTTATGTTTTCTTCTTTTGTTTTTAACTAGAATTAATAGTAAGGAGAATAAAATATTTTAAATCATTACATACTTTACGCACGACATTATCCAAACAATTCAAATTATACCTACCACTAAACATATCTTTAAAATTATCAAGAGATATTGATGAATCCAATCAAATACCAGTTAATATCAAACTAGTGTTAGAATGCCAAACGAATGCCAAATTAGATAGAAATTTCTAAGATTATGATTTCAGGATAAATAGACTTACTTAAGAGTAAATATTTTGTTTTTTACAATCAAATCAAATTTAACATACGGCAGTTCATTGGAAAACTAATTACGTATAAATTTTACTAACGTCACAATATTATAAGGATTATGTAATATACAATATCTTATTACTCAAATTAAAATATATTATTACCTATATCTAAAAAAAATTTAAAAAAAATTTGATCGATTTATTCAGACGTTTCGAATATAATAATTAAAATATTAAACCGCATAAATTCTTGTCAATTATTTTAATCACGTATTTATTTGTTCTAAGATATATATCAGTCTCATTAGGCTTATACTTCATAAGTGTAACACAATTAAATTTAAATTCTAAAGAGTAATAATGGTTCAGCTTGGATGAACAGCGCTAATCAGATATCTAGATTGTTGATAAGCATAGAAGAAAACATAACTCTCTAATTGAGGATTTTAAAGAATTTATATTGAATTTTAGCTCAATTATATAAAATCTCTTAGAAGATATTAAAGAAAAAAATGTCACGTGAACGTATTCAAACTTCTGAATCTATTCAAATCTGCAATATTGCTCGCGGGCTCGTTCAACCGTTGTGAAGAACGAGGCAGCCCCTACAGTAGCCACCTACATACAAACGGCATCTTTGTAAACGCTTTTACGTTTGTTCAAACTGCATTTCTCTTCGCTGATGTTCTACTTAACATTATCATGTATTTGTCTATCAATAATATTATAAATCATTAGAACAGATTCCTACTACGTAAGCAAGTGTAAAGCTTTTCAAATTAGGTAAAACCATTCGCATTAATCGAAACATCAATATATGTCAATACCTACGTTTTAGAGTTTTTTTTAATACCTTTTTCAGTTAAAATTTAAAACCATTATGACAGCTACGTGTTTAAAAATAAAAAGTATGGTTTCAAAAAATAAAAAAAAACTGATAACAGATGTAGATGTTCTTACAAATTTGCTAACTTAAGTACATTATAATTGATTTAGGTAAATCATCTACTACTTACAGCTACTTAATAAAGAAATCTACACTTTCTCAATGCTCACGTACCTGAAATTAACGAAAATAATCTTATTAGTAATTCAATTTAATTTGACTCAGATATGAATTTGAACAAGAGAAATAAAACAAAACACGTAATTCTTCAGATTGAACTAATCCAGTGGGACAATCATGCGAATTGCAAATACAAACGCATTCGGCAGACCACTAATACGTCAGGTAATAGAACACGAGAATCGGTTGTAATCCTTTCGAATTGTGCATATAACTACTGCATTCCAACCCGAGCCGCGTTTCAAACGCACTGCATAGAGTGAGAAATTACAGTATCTCTGCTCACACTAACACATGCATATACCCGTATTTATTTGTAACAAAAGTAAACCTCACATTGGTAGTTTTAAAATTGAAAACATAGGTGTCTCTAAAACGATGATAGAGCATCCGTGTACGCGTTTCTTGTATTTAGATTTTCAAATGTAGTACTAGAATTTCTTAAAACCAATAAACACACTTTACAATGCCGAAAATACAATAATAATATTTGTTACTAAATATACCAACCTCACAAGTTTCTTTCAAAAACACTATATGATCACTGTCTATAGCTATAACGAAAAGGATACTGCGGACTACAAAATTTATAAAACAACACACGCGATACTTAAAACAAATTTAACACTTTGACGTAACGTAAGTACAAATCGTTCAACAGATATCAAGAACAAATCCATTCACGACTAATATTGTAAGAAGCGCGTATTTTGTAAAACACTTTAATAGCGATGTAAAACTAAAACCAGCCTCAGCGGCAGAAGTAAATAAATACAGCATCACTGCAGATGAATACTGAATGGAGTAAGCAGAGTTGTGCTCAGACGCAGCGTGCATTGCCCTACAGCGGGGGGAGGCGGGCATGGCACAAGACTGACGGCATTCCGTAGCGCTTCCTGACCACTGCAAGTGCAACGGCATTGCACTACGAGTACTTTCCACGACCCCCTCTCCTCCTAGCCCCGCAATGCTCGAGGAAACGGGCTCTAGGCGCGAGTAACTGGTGTTGCATACGTTTGAATCGTACCGCCATGCGCCGCCGCATATCCTCAGCTAAACTTGTATTTTGAGAATTGTCAGAGTTACTTGTGCTTCTAAGTAATAATGTTATGTTCGTTCGCGTGCAATTGTATCATTATATTCGCTATGCCTCAGTATTATTAACTTTTTATGGCCATTCTTTTAAGCAAGTCAACACAAACGAGATAAAACTACTGTCGATTTAAGAAGTTTTCGAATTTTTAATTTTTGTATTTAATTATTTAACCGTATTTCTTGAATTATATACAAGTTATACATTTGAAATAGTAAAATTCCGACAGAGCCAAATTTTTGTAGACACCTTGGGTTTACTATTACAAATAATATGCGAAAAGTCCCCATCGATCCCATGTGTGCGTCAACAGTTATTCGGGGTCAAAGGTTAAAATTTTAGGTTTTTCGGATTTTTCTCGAAAATGGTAAGTTTTATCGAAAAAGTACATCAGACCAAAGTTGTAGATCTCAAAATTCTCTATAAAAATGATTCTTATGATTTTTTCTCTAAGACCTACCATTTCTCAGATATTGCGATTGTAAGAATCACGTCCTACATAATATCAAATGATCAAATAGTAAAAATTCCGACAGAGCCAAATTTTTGTAGAGACCTTGGGTTTACCATTACAAATAATGTGCGAAAAGTGCCCATCGATCCCATGCGTGTGTCAACAGTTATTCGGGGAAAATAAACATTGTGTGGCCTATCCGTCGTAACGTCGCTGTCAAATCCGTAACTTCGTGAATGATTACCTAAGTGTTCCTGAGTAGAAAACGTCCGTATTTTCGTCCGAAGTGCGCCTGAGTAGCCCCCCTGAGCCACTGTCACTGTCGGGGTTAGAGCTGTAGTTGCGAAATATTACAAATAAACAAAGAGAAACCATATTTTAATGATCATTCCTTCACATCAGCTTCTGCGGCCGCCGTGTCCAATGACATGCGGTAGCTGTTAAATTAATTTCAGCAACTTACAAAGTGCTGTTTATTGCTTTATTGACGTATTGTTGTCGTTATTTAGAGCGTAGTTAAACCAACTAAAGTAAAGTAATTTCGACGTTTAAGGGAGTTTGACGTTAAATGGAGAGAATAAATATAGATTTTATTTGACTATTATAACACATATGTATTTACTAATAAAGTATAAAGAACGCACACAGCTGCAGTTCTTATTAATTTCAGCAACTTACAAAGTGCTGTTTATTGCTTTATTGACGTATTGTTGTCGTTATTTAGAGCGTAGTTAAACCAACTAAAGTAAAGTAATTTCGACGTTTAAGGGAGTTTGACGTTAAATGGAGAGAATAAATATAGATTTTATTTGACTATTATAACACATATGTATTTACTAATAAAGTATAAAGAACGCACACAGCTGCAGTTCTTATTAATTTCAGCAACTTACAAAGTGCTGTTTATTGCTTTATTGACGTATTGTTGTCGTTATTTAGAGCGTAGTTAAACCAACTAAAGTAAAGTAATTTCGACGTTTAAGGGAGTTTGACGTTAAATGGAGAGAATAAATATAGATTTTATTTGACTATTATAACACATATGTATTTACTAATAAAGTATAAAGAACGCACACAGCTGCAGTTCTTATTAATTTCAGCAACTTACAAAGTGCTGTTTATTGCTTAATAATTATGTATTGTTGTCGTTATTTAGAGTGGAGTTAAACCAACTAAAGTCAAGTAATTTCGACGTTTTAGGGAGTTTGACGTTAAATGGAGAGAATAAATATAGATTTCATTTGACTATTATAACACATATGTATTTACTAATAAAGTATAAAGAACGCACACAGCTGCAGTTCTTATTAATTTCAGCAACTTACAAAGTGCTGTTTATTGCTTAATAATTATGTATTGTTGTCGTTATTTAGAGTGGATGTAAACCAACCGAAGTCAAGTAATTTCGACGTTTTAGGGAGTTTGACGTTAAATAGAGAGAAGAAATATATATTTTATTTGACTATTATAACACATATGTATGTATTTACTAATAAAGTATAAAGAACGCACACAGCTGCAGTTCTTATTAATTTCAGCAACTTACAAAGTGCTGTTTATTGCTTAATAATTATGTATTGTTGTCGTTATTTAGAGTGAAGTTAAACCAACTAAAGTCAAGTAATTTCGACGTTATAGGGAGTTTGACGTTAAATGGAGAGAATAAATATAGATTTTATTTGACTATTATAACACATATGTATTTACTAATAAAGTATAAAGAACGCACACAGCTGCAGTTCTTATTAATTTCAGCAACTTACAAAGTGCTGTTTATTGCTTAATAATTATGTATTGTTGTCGTTATTTAGAGAGTGAGTTAAACCAACTAAAGTAAAGTAATTTCGACGTTTATCGTAGGGAGTTTGACGTTAAATGGAGTAGTTCCAAATCCGCACGCGGTGGCGCTGCTCAAATTTCCATACAAATTGCTTGAAGCGAACTCGGTTCGAAAGCCAGACTAAAATTCGTGATAAGCCCACTGATATTAAGTATTGTAGTTAGTACATAGATAATTAAGTTTTTTTTAGGTTTAATTAGGTACCTTACAGGTCAGAGTCAGTGTGGGGCAAGCGCCCCACCCTACCCCACCTTGACTACGCCCATGAATATATTCCATTAATGACTATAAGGGGCAAGTATTTTCAATACAACGCTTGTTTTATACATGGAACATTATGTAGATGTGTTTTTATGTGAATATTTCTTCACGTTATGTCTTTTTTAAATCAATGTTTGTAAGCTTCCACGCATTAATGTAGTCACGGCATTAATGTGCGGTTTCACACACGGATTAATCAATTCAGAGCATCAAAACACATACTATTATGTAAAGCCCAACCAAAATGGTGCAAATATGAAGTGAGCAGCAACATCCTTTATCAAGCTTTGGCAGTTGGTTTAGTTTCACAAAACCCCCATCGAGATATATATTGCCCATTCTTTGGTGGTTTTATACTCCTTCTTCTTTTATGAATGGCTTCAGATATCTATTAAAGACAATCCTGCCAATGTCGAGTATTCATGTAGCATCCCAATAAGAAATTATAAAATTTTAATTCACACAAACTCTCATGTCAAAAAAATCCCGGTAATTTTATAACCTAATAAAGGAGTGAACTATATCAAACCTTTGTGTGACAGTTTTTTTTTCTTAAATAAAATATTTTTAAAATATAAGTCTAGCATCTGCAGTCGCTTTGTCTAATTTTTTTTGTGCTGACTGCTTTGTGCTAAGATCGTCTCCGTCGTAGAGCGCTTTCTGGTTTAAAGCCAAACTAGAGCATATGACCAAATCGCGACTTATCATGGTGATTCTATACAACGATCATGGGCATTATTATCGTCGACAAGGGAGTGAAGAAAATATTTGTGTTGTAGAGAGAAGTGTAGTGTCAACAAAGAATATACACGAAACCAATTTCACTCGCATTAGTCGTAATTGGTCGTTAAAATGAAACAATTTATTTACATTTTAATTGTTTAATAAAGTTCTATGATAAGAGGAATTTGTTGCAACAGTTTCATTTTATTCAAAGCAATCGACTGAGTTGACGATGTTATTGGTTTCTACATTGTTACTCTTCGATGTGTTCATTTACATACAATGTCCGTATTCACCGGTATGTATGTCTGAGGTGTAATGTGTAGTTTAGAAGGGATCGGCTCTTGCAATCGTGTGTTGCAGAATGGCGCCGAAGTGCTCCCGGGCAGTGTGTTGCTGCCGGCATCGAGGCGCGGACGGTATTTGGCCAACATTGTGAGGAGGCAGGCTGTGGTATGTGTCACAGAATGCATTGAGGGGAATAAACTACAGAAGTGGTAGGTTGGTAGTAAAATGACTGAACTGAGATTGCTTTCTTTGCAGGACGGCACTGGCATCAAATTCAATAAAGACGCAGACAGAGTAAGTGTACACCCAACCACTGTATAAACGGTTCTCATTGTCCAAGTTTTTGTGTTGTTGTATCCAAGTTGACGTATTATCCAAGTTGACGATTGCCCAAGTTGACGTATTATCCAAGTTGACGATTGTCCAAGTTGACGATTGTCCAAGTTGACGAATTATCCAAGTTGACGACGTATTATCCAAGTTGACGTATTATCCAAGTTGACGAGTTGACGTATTATCCAAGTTGACGTATTATCCAAGTTGACGATTGCCCAAGTTGACGTATTATCCAAGTTGACGATTGCCCAAGTTGACGTATTATCCAAGTTGACGATTGTCCAAGTTGACGATTGTCCAAGTTGACGATTGTACAAGTTGACGTATTATCCAAGTTGACGATTGTACAAGTTGACGTATTATCCAAGTTGACGATTGTACAAGTTGACGTATTATCCAAGTTGACGATTGCCCAAGTTGACGTATTATCCAAGTTGACGTATTATCCAAGTTGACGATTGCCCAAGTTGACGTATTATCCAAGTTGACGATTGCCCAAGTTGACCTATTATCCAAGTTGATGATTGCCCAAGTTGACGTATTATCCAAGTTGACGTATTATCCAAGTTGACGTATTATCCAAGTTGACGATTGCCCAAGTTGACGTATTATCCAAGTTGACGATTGCCCAAGTTGACGTATTATCCAAGTTGACGATTGCCCAAGTTGACGTATTATCCAAGTTGACGATTGTACAAGTCGACGTATTATCCAAGTTGACGATTGCCCAAGTTGACGATTGTCCAAGTTGACGTTCTTCTTCTTCTTCCACTTAATAACTCGAACAACATTACATAGATGAACGCAGAGTCAAAGAAAAAAGTGGATATTCTGTCCGAGGAGTTGCTGCCGTATATAATAGCCGAGCAGGAGAGAAGGATCACATTGCACAGCCGCGTCATGAGCGCCATCCAGAACGGAGAGAAAGGCATCACCATCGCCGAGATAAGGAACAAACCCCCGCTGCTTATAAGGAAAGGTAAGCCCATCACCTCTCGCAGGTCAGACCATGCATTGGCTCCGAGTAAGCTGGTGCTCGTGTCGCAGGAGTCATGTACAGATGCCCTCTGAACCGCGCCCCGAAGGAGCCCGACGGCAGCGGCATCATGCTCTGCGAGACCGACATTGCTCCCACGCAGATCGTGTATGACTCCTGCCTCAGCGCCGAAGACAGAGACCTCTATGTCACACGGAGCGAACGATATTTCTTCTGCAACCGTGAGTGCTGTTATTCGCATTACTGTATAACTGTGCGGAGTCATTCGCCACTTTTCATGCATTTTCAGGTCACAAGTCAGAAGGACCCGATCTGCCCTACAACGGAAGCACGATCATAGGATGCGCCCCAACTGAGAGGACTTCGCTCAACTACACGAGAGCCAAATGCGTCCTCGAGGATTCCGACGATGTTGTCGTCCATTACAGATATTACCCAGACAGGGTGAGCGAGGAACTGTTCTATATATATTTGCTTACTCATACAGCAGGTTTGTGTGTTTGCAGACATTCAAATATGTAACGGAGCTGGATCCAGACAGGGAGGTGTGCGACCACTGGAACCCATGTCAGATCGGTTACCTGTACAGCATCCCGGCGATCGACCAGGCGAAGCTCGCGAATGACCTTTGGCGTAAGTGACTCTATATGTGAGAAAGCGTCTAGTAATCATAAATTAAATAATATTTATTGCTTTCAGATGATCAACGTAAGTCATTTTAAGTGTGAAATATATATTTGTATTTATTTAAATATTTTATTACAAATAATTGTACTTGTTTTTAGCTGAAAGTAAGTTTCTAAAATATTAAATGATCGCGCCTTAATTTAGGAGCCATTCCCACTTCTTCCCACTCTTCACTTCCAACAGCTTTTTGTAATTCAAATTTCAACGGCTGAAAGAGAATGTACGTTTGAAACTAAGAAATAATAGATTATATTTTTTTTTTTACTTTAGCACCTGATGTAGGTAAGTTCCTTTAATATTTATTTTCCTTGGGACCATGCCGTGCTAAAGCGTCAACGAAGCGTTTATATTTTGATGTATACCTTCCAACCCTAGAAAACTGTACATTACACGTACCATATTACGTATATTTTCTGCTGCAAACTTTTAATTATCTTTGGAAATGTAGAAATTGCACCCTGGACAATTGTGACCGTGGACAGTAGGCATGTGGATAGTATTTTAAAAAATGATGAAATAATGATTTTAGTGGGAAAAAAATGTTAAAAGTATTGCAATGAATTACTCAATTTTGTAAATTAAATTGAGATTATTAAGATTTTCAATAAAATAAAAGTATAAAATACTGCAATCGGCCATGTTTATTGAAACACCAATCAGAGCGAGTGACGTCATGTCCTTATAAATATGACGGTGTAATTTAAAACCGATATTATAAAACGCAATATTTCTGTAATATACTTCGTTTATTACTGAAATATTGTGTTTTTGGGTAATATTAGACGCGTATTGAGACAGATTAACTAAGAATTTCGTAACCTCCCGTACCGTACCTTATTGTATTTGTAAAGAAATGAGGGTTTCAATTTAAACCAAACCCAAAAATGTTTAGTACAGTATCTTCTGGTTCATCCGCATTGTTAGAATGTACTGTGATTTCGGAAAGGGATATAACAAGAAATCCGCCAATTCTTGCTTAACAGCGAATTAAAACATTCTATTAAATTACAGAATTTGAAAGTAAGTACAAGTTTATATTTTATAATAAAAACTAGAAGATTTTATAAAAATTAAATTCGAAGCATTTGGTACATCTGCCATCTTTTATTAGGCACAATGATACAAGGGGCACATAGATACACGAGCATTATCCAAACATCGATTAAATGTATTTGAGTGGTGACATTTCTAAAACGCTCATAGAAATGTTTGAACGTGTCCTATGCATTCGCGCCAACAGCCAATCAGCCGTTGGCACTCTACAAATCGTAACGTGTTTCGAGTGCGGCCAACTAAAAAAAGCTGTGAAAAGTAAATGTGTTTCCCCGGTCTTTTATACCATCTTGTGATGATCTATATATACTAAAGGTAAGTAAGGGAGTCTAATATTACGGTTTTCGTACTTTTTTCAAAACAAATCAGTTAGTTTCCTTAGTATAATTTGCATTTTGAAAAAAAACTTTTGGGGCACTTAGATACAGCAGAGTACGGGGCACATTGATGTGTATCAAAGTGCCCCCATAAATTTGTTAAATATTTTGAATTATATATTTTATGTTGTCATCAGAAAAGGGTGCGCACATACAAGCCCAAGACCGAAAGACGTAATTTAGATGAAGAGAGGATCAAGGCCGCCGTATCTGAAATTACTTTGAAGGTATTATCTATTAGAAAAGCAGCCGAAAAATATGGTATCAAACCTGCAACTCTTCAACATTGTGTTGAAAAGTTTAGATAAGCTTCTGAGGAAAACCAATTGTCATTTTCTAATTTGTATGGGTCAAAGTATACTGTTGCTCAAGTATTTACTGCCCAGCAAGAGAAAATGCTTTCAGAATATTTGTTGACTTGCAGCAAGATGCACTATGGGTTATCCTTGTAGCAACTTTTCACATTAGCTTATGAGTATGCAGAATATTTGGGATGCAAATATCCAAAATCATGGAAAAAAAATAAACGCTGGGAAAGATTGGGCAGCAGGATTTCGAAACAGGAATCAAGAGCTCAGCCTAAGAAAGCCTGAAAATACAAGCGCCGCAAGAAGTTTTGAATTTAATAAGACTGCAGTGGCTGGTCTTGGCAATCCTGTTCTGAAGAATTAAGATTTGTTAATTTAGTTTTTGGTTGTTAAATTGTTAATTTGATTAAGTCACAAGTATTTTGTAGGACTGATTACAATATTTTCACAATAATGAAATGAAATGAAAATCGTTTATTAGCATAGGCACTAAAGGCGTGCACTTGCTCATCGTTAGACTCTACCGTGACTTCGGGAAGGCGTATGGCGAGAAGAATATCACAAGAAACTCGTCAATCATAGCCTGTACATAAAGTAATGATAATAAAAAAAAAACTGAATTTTAATTCAGAAAAAAAAAGTGAATGACAATTTATAAATCAGATTACACAGTGGTTACAATAAATGTCAAATTAATAACATATATGTATATAAAATACATGTATATGTCCAATAATATGTATATAAAAATATTTAAAAAAAATTAAATAAAAAAATATATATATATATAGCTACCTATACAACATTTAAAAAAATACAGTAAAAAAATAAATAAATAATCCTTCTAGTAAGCCAACAGTAAGTCAGGCTCAAACACTTAACCACGCATTTCCATCGCTCATATAATCAATAATTCTGTAATAAGCCTTTTTAATTAGCGTCTGCTTTACAATCTTTTTCAGAGCAGGAGTGGGCAGACTTGTTAAGTCATTGGGCAATTTGTTATACATTCTGACCCCCACTCCTATAAACGATTTACGGGTTTTTGACAAACGAAAATAAGGTACCGCCAATTTGTCACTACTTCTCGTATTTCGTGATTTTATATTAGAATTCCTATTAAAATATGAAATAAAGGCGTGCACTTGCTCATCGTTAGACTCTATCGTGACTTCGGGAAGGCGTATGGCGAGAAGAATATCACAAGAAACTCGTCAATCATAGCCTGTACATAAAGTAATAATAATAAAAAAAAAACTGAATTTTAATTCAGAAAAAAAAGTGAATAACAATTTATAAATCATATTACACAGCGGTTACAATAAATGTCAAATTAATAACATATATGTATATAAAATACATGTATATGTCCAATAAGATGTATATAAAAATATTTTAAAAAAAATTAAATAAAAAAATATATAGCTACCTATACAACATTAAAAAAAAAACAAAAATACAGTAAAAAACAAAAAAATCCTTCTAGTAAGCCAAGCTCAAACACTAGTTTAACCACGCATTTCCATCGCTCATATAATCAATAATTCTGTAATAAGCCTTTTTAATTAGCGTCTGCTTTACAATCTTTTTCAGAGCAGGAGTGGACAGACTTGTTAAGTCATTGGGCAATTTGTTATACATTCTGATCCCCACTCCTATAAACGATTTACGGGTTTTTGACAAGCGAAAATAAGGTACTGCCAATTTGTCACTGCTTCTAGTATTTCGAGATTGTATATCAGAATTTCTATTAAAACAATTCTTATTCCTATGTACATAAATGATATTTTCGTAAATAAATTGTGATGCAACTGTGAGGATGTTAAACTCCTTGAATCGTTCCCTAAGTGAGGTACGGGAGCTCAGATTATAAATTGAACGCACTGCCCGTTTCTGCAA
>JAPWLS010000462.1:0-18819 GCA_028551675.1 Tineola bisselliella
GGAATAAATCTAGCTGAGTAAGATTTGTTGATACTTTACTCTGATACTTTTGATGGATATATCTACTTGTAAAGGAGTATTTCATGAAATTTTATATGACTCACCAATATGTGAGATTAAATATTAGAAGATCGTTTTGATCTTGACTTTAATAAATAATAATGCATGAATTATCTAATTAATTTTTTTTATAAGTATATATTCATATTGTATGTATTTATGTGTATGCAACCAGCTAATATGTACTTTTTTATTATTATTAATTACATTTGCCCCTCATTCACCGCATTCCTATCCTAATGGTTCGCTGGTAGAGAATGCCAAATGGCATTAAGCTCGCCATTGTGCCTTATTTTTGAAGCGCAATAAAGATTTTTTTAATTATTATTATTAATGAACAAATATGTAATATGGTAAGACTACCTTCAAATTGTTTTCAGGTAAAGGTTTGAATTAAGATTTCACACTCCACCTATTGTTTTGGGCAGAATTTGTTGAATTAACAAGTGACAACTCAATTTAACTTGTGCTATTACCGCCTCCCCTCCTCCCCGCATCAGCCCTCTTACAGAATCGAGGTTTACGATTTATTTTTAATGCTTTTTAATCTTTATTGTGTTAGCTTTAAACAATTGTAAGAATAGAATAATTTAATGGAAGTAGCCGGGATAACGAGAGGAGTGTGCCCTGTCAATTTGGACAGAGCACATTCGTCTCCTCAAGCCGGCATAGTGGAGTCGACTGTTGCACGCGGACATCTGTCTGTGGTAACAGTTGTCTATGCTCATGGACCGCACTCTAGCTTAACATCAGGCGGAGTGTGGTCATATGCTGAGCTATCAAAAAAATATATATATATACGGTCGTATTTGAACTATAATAAGAATATGGGAATAAATACATTAGAATTTTTCTTAGGTTTTTATTTCGAAAGCCTTGCAGCTATTGTGGTAGCGGTGAGATTTAATTTATTTCTAACTAGCTGACCCGGCGAACTTTGTTCCGCCTTAGAAGCAATAAATAAACAGATTTTGAATTTTTACTGATGTTTATTAATTTCTGACAAAATTTATAATTATGAAATTTTCAACCATACTTAACCATAGACAAAATTACGTTTAGCTGTCATTTGCGTTTTGTTATTCCATCTCAGATACGTTTTTGCTATATCACGTTTTATAATGACTTTTGTTGCATTATGAATAAAATATAAATGCAGTTTTAACATGAAAAGCTGTTTATTTTCAATCACAATGACATAAGTGGCAATAGTATTTTAAGCCTACAATATTAATTATGTAACATTACTCCTCCTGAAAGCTCAATATCTGAAACGCGCAGGAGGTTTACGTCGTTGTGTGGAACGACGTAGTGCCTCGTTTAATGCTGCAGATGTTGAGGGTTGAGGCTCCCGCTGTTCAAGATCCTACTGTTGAGCGTTAGGAGATCCAGCTGATTTGTCTCCGTGTCCATCTGATAAACTTTGTTGTGTGATTTGAGTTGATAAGTCATCGTGTCCGGTAAAACATGATCATTGACATCACCCCTACCTCGTTTTGATCCACGACTGTAATAGGAATAATTCTTCGGGATCTTGTTGTTACTCACAGTATCGTTTTTCGTTTCCAAACTGTTATCGTTACGAATGACATCCTTATCATCGTTGTTCTCATCGTTAGTTTCCTTCGCCTAAGTTGATCAAAGTGTTTACGTTTGATTACTCCATTGTTCATTTCAACTTGATAGGAGTAAGGCCCGGTGCATTTTGATGTACTCCCTGGTTCAGAGCCTTTCCCTATAGATTTGTTAACCCAGACCATGTCTCCGATCGAATATTCTGGCGGAATAGTTCTTTAACTGATGGACTGAGTTCTTGGAATAACCCATTCAAGATCTTCCTTAACGCTTAGCTTAAGAAGATCAAACGTAGTGCGCATTTATCTTCCAAATAACATTTCACTTAGTTGGTATCATTACCTTAGTTGGCGAATCTTTTTTATTCACTGGATACGTTTGGTTGCTTTCATTGTCGCTAGATTCGCTAGACGTGTTGTGTCGTGCTAGGCGTCTCGTTCGAAACTATTTATGCATTGCTTTGCCGCTACTAATGCACACTTTTGAGAAGTGGTTGTTCTTCCCGCATAACCTACAGCGTTTGCCTCTGACTGGACATTCTTCTTAATTAGCGTGATAGTCTCCAAGGGTGTTCCCAAATTCGCAATAACCAGCAAGGCTACGTAGTTGTAAAGAAAACTTGTAGATTGTTTCACCTTCTTCCCGATGTCATGTTTCTCGACACTTTTTCTGAGAGTACGTACGTTTTCTTGCCATAATGATTTTTCAATACAATACTTGCCGATAGACATCGTTATTTGCATTATGAATAAAATATAGATGCAGTTTTAACATGAAAAGCTGTTTATTTTCAACCACAATGACATAAGTGACAATTGTATTTTAATTATGTAACAATTTTTATTCCCTTTGACGTTTTATGTCACGCCACACGGGAGCGCGGTCGAACGGGATAAAAAGTATCCTATCTCCGTTTCCTGGTTCTAAGCTACTACCTCACTAATTTTCAGCCAAATCGGTTCAGCCGTTCCTGAGTTATAAATAGTGCCACTAACACGATTTTCCTTTATATCCAACGGGATAAAAAGTATCCTAAAGCCTTCCCCCGGCCCTAAGCTACCTCCCCACCAATTTTCAGCCAAATCGGTTCGGCCGTTCTCGAGTTATAATTAGTGTAACTAACACAACTTCCTTTTATATATATAGATTATGGAAACAATTAATTAAAGTAAATGTATTTCAGGTTTCATTATAACTGTTTGTGTTTCTTCGTTGTCGCCTTCACTATCCCGGCTTATAAAGACAAATGTGAGTTAATAAATAATAGTTATCAGTATTAGAAACATATGCTACTCAATGGTCAGCAAATAAATTTATATAAATACTTACTTTAACAATTCAACATGCAAAAGATGACATTCAATAATCCTCTCCTTTGCCACGTCATCGTTAACCGTCTCTTCACCATCACCAAATATACGTCTACATTTACACCGTAACAATTCCAGCTGCCCCCCAAAGAATATCATTAACACCATAGAGTTGGTATCCAAACTCGTGATCCAACCTCCAGCATAAATTGACGCATAACTCTGGTAAGCTGATGCTGCCAGATATCCCCAAACCGTGTTTTTGTCAAATGGTACCCATGAGCTAACCACTTGTGTATACGCTTCCAAGCCATTTCTTACGTTATATCTATAGCTAGGTAGAGATACATACTTGATCAAAGGTTGACTACATATAACAGCTACAGTTGTAAAAACCAAAATCCAATAAGAATAAGTAATTCTTCTGCTATAAATAGTATATTTATTTATAATAACTCTGTTCTCCTTGTACGACTCCCTTCTGTATCTCCAATCGGCTCTGGTAGCGTAATCAAGGACTTCCTTCCAGTAGTTCTGCCACAGAATAAAAGTAAAGACTTTTGTTACGCTTACAGCTGACACTATGCTAGTTTTAAAATTGTTTAGAACTCCGTTCAAGTCGCTTCGTATGAACCAAATATCAATGAATTCTGTTAAAGTGAACAGGAATACCATGTAGTGAAAGAATAGGTATAAATATTTAGTGAATAATTTCTTCGGCAAGATCAGACCCCAGAATTGGAGCCAGTAGTAATTTGGTCCGATTAAAGGACGCTGAGGGTTTTCTAATCTGTGAAATAGCTTTAGTAACATTGCGAGGAACGATAACTTAGAAAAATACGAATGAGATGGATTTTTTCGGATTCAGTATTTTTATATTTGGAGTGCTTCTGAGTTAGTGATGTGAACTATTAGTTATCATCGATATCGATAATATAAATTAATTAAATTACTATTGCAGTTTCTAACACTATTTGTGAACATGTACAACATTCGAAATACTCGATAATAAGCTATATACATTTTTTTTAATAACAGTGATTATTAGAACTGTCTGTCTATCACTTTAAAGTAACCTGAGGATTAGCTCAGAAAATTGGTGTCGTCAAGCCAGCATAGGGAAGGCGACTGGAGAATAGTATTAAAAATATTGGTAGCATTTGAAGGAACATTCACCTATCTTCCTTTATTACGTAAGTACGGAACAGACAATACATTATCTATCTTTTAGAGAAACTTGTGTGTAATAATAAAGTAGATTAAAATGGACCAAAAATATACAATTATCACAATGCATTGTGGCAATAGAAAGACCAGAAGAAACAAGAAAGATGACACTGACAGACCAAACGTCAAAACCTCAAATCTTCTTAAATAAGTATTTTCGGCTTGTAGAATCGACCGCCACAAGTACTCCCCTCTCGGTAAATTCAGAAGAATTTATATCCGGAAAGCGTATTCTGCGGCCATTGATATGTTGTTACTGTCTTGAAAATACTTAACACATGATGTTGTCTTGATGAACAAAAGGATGGTTTTGATGTTCTGGTTGAAAGAAAGTAGCATTTTGAGTTTGATGATGTTTTGCATTAACTGACTTAAGTACACGAACATGTTCTCTAAGTTTGAAAGCGAAGGTTCATGTCCGTGGCAGAGTCTTCTGGCCAGCTAGTGAAGCGATTAATAATATTTAATAACATGTATAGATTGGATGGTGGAAGAGGTCCAACAATATCCATAAATACATGAGAAAATTTGCAAGGCACAGGATCTTAACTGCCGATTCCGCTTCTTATGTGTTTTGATACTTTTCACTGGCCATGTTGTGAAGAGCTGATTCTGTTAGGCATTGTAGCGGCATTAAGCGCCCTGTAATCACCGTATATTAGATGACGACCGAGGGCTCTTAGAATGTCTACATATACCGAGCTCAAAATTTGCCGTTAGCTTCATAACTTCACAAATAAGGTTATTTTCTGGTTGCGTTGTTCGAAAGTCGTTGGGTCACCACTTTTAGAGAAATTTATGTGAAATAATAAAGTGGATTAAAAAGGATTAAAAATATAATTATCACAATGCATTGTGGCAATAGAAAGACCAGAAGAAACAAGAAAGATGACACTGACAGACTAAACGTCAAAACCTCAAATCTTCTTAAATAAGTATTTTCGGCTTGTAGAATCGACCGCCACAATCTCTTTCTATTGTGTATGACATATCGCAAGAGTAAAGCGATCAGTGCTTATGCTTATTAGTACAGATATAATATGCACGTGTTTGACTTGCGATGACAGGTGATAATTCAAAACAAGTAAAAAAATATCGATATTTATAAAATAGAATAAAAACATCACTAGTCAAGTACGCCTCGAAAGTGTTGTTAATAATCTATAATTATATCTATCGATAGGAAAGAAATATAGGATTGAAAAGAAATATTTTATATAAATAATATATATATTTATTTAATCATAATAGTATTTCTTTTTTTATTCAATTACATACATTTGCTAGTGAAACTGCTTATTACATAACCATTATAAGAAATCAAATTAAATACGAAAATAATGAATAAAAAAATTACTACCATAGTGCTAATGTATTAGAGAAGGGAAATGTAAACAAAATTGTTGCTCTACGAACATTGGTCCAGTGGACCAATGTTTATTAATATATAACATTTGTGTTTAAGATTACTTTTATTATTGAATTCTTTTGTTTATTTGCTTATTTTTAAATAATAATTATTACATGCGCAAAGTACGGCTTGTTTTTCATTGTTAATTCTGTATTCACGTCAAGTAACACCACTATGATTTACTTAGCAACGTATAATAGCTGTAAGCTCCTTTTACGATCTGAAAATATAATAAAAAAATATTATATGTATAAACAGGGTTCAAACAGGGCTCCAAACGTTCAACTGAATCACCCTGTACACTTTAGTACTGATAATAGCATTGTTAAATCTACCTCCCACAATACCGGTTGCATAAACAGTTGAATAAAAAATTACATACACGGAATAGAATACGTGGTGGTACTACCACTAAAGTAGATTGGGTTAATACCATGTTATACCAAAAGCATTGAAAAACCAATTTTTTTAAATCCACACCTTCCGTCTAAACTGTCAATCAATTTCAATCATTAAACTGCTTTGTATTCGAACATCAGTAAGTACTAAGTAAAACGTTACATTAACACTAGAACTGCCAACCGGTCAATATGACCGGTTGGTATCAAAAATTCTTCACAAAACTTTTATGTAAAACCTTTTTGTAACGATTCTATTTTTTACAATTCTACAGTAAATTTATTGAATTATATTTAATACTTTACAAGCACAAGTCATCCGGTCATTTTGACCGGCTGGTAGTTTTAGTGTTAAAGACGTAAATTAAAATAAGATTACAAATACACACATTAATAAAAGTATAAATAGTCAAGTCGGCAAAAGGTCCAGCAGTAAATAACAACCGCTTCTTTAGCTGCCCAGACAGAAGAACCAAATCTTTGCTCAACTTTGAACTTTCTTTATACCACATACTTTTGTACGGTGCCGAATGTAATGATAAACTCTGAAATTAAGAAAGTTCACACATTATTTACGCCCATAACATACAATACCCAAAACCCGAAACAAAATTTACTTTTTTATATGTATTTTTAGATCGGGAATCAAATCTGGGGCCTCAGTAACAAATAAGCGCTTTAACACTAGATTTACCAGACCAGTCAAAAAGACTGGTCTTGCAAGATCAAATTAAAATTCCTACTGCGTGTAACGTTTTCTTTAATTGTTCTAATCTTCTTTAATTTATAACAGAAGAATTAGTTTTATGAATTTTATATTATTTTATATATATTTGTAGCAAATATATACTTTTTTGGTTTTGGTAGAAATAGGTATATTTAAGCTGGTAAATCTAGTGTTAATAACTGCATATATAAAAATTCAAAATCTTAAAATCATTTCGTAAATTCATATTCATATAAGATGCATATGAGAAATTTAAAAAAAATCTCATAATAACGTCGGGTAAAAATCTCACAGACTTACCTTGAGAAGGTTTTATATACCTAACTATATTTTATATACCTACTTAGACTGCCGCCCGAATACTCTACATTAACAGAATTGTCTGAAGCCTTTAATAAAAAAAGAAGAAGAAGATTTACCTTAAAATAAACTACATTACCATGCCAACAATAAACAAACAATTGTATCACACCAAAACTAAGGTATTCAGCCGTCATTATCCGATCCATTATAACAGCTTCGGCCTGAAAACATCAAGTATATAATCAAAAGTCCTCAAGTATGTCTTACCCAAAATAGACTTACCATCATAATTTGATAGGCACTTGAGCATAACATAACTGAACAGACAAACGTGTACAAAAACATTATTGGAGATAAAAGAGAGTTAAACAGGTTTGAAAATCTGAAAACAACCATCTTAATATAGTCAAATTGTTGGAATGAAATTAAATGAAAATCGTTTATTAGCATAGGCACTAAAGGCGTGCGCTTGCTCATTGTTAGACTCTACCGTGACTTCGGAAAGGCGTATGACGAGAAGAATACCTCAAGAAACTCGTCAATCATGGCCTATACAAAGAAAAATAATAAAAAAAAACTGAATTTTAACTCAGAAAAAAAGAAAATAACAATTCATAAATCAGATTGCACAGTGGTTACAATAATATATGTTATATTAATAACATATTGTAACACTACAACAATTTTTAAAATGGCAACACTGTGTTTTCCGTGAGTGGTGGGGTCGGCCATCTTGTTTTTGTCTTCTTTTAGCAGTGTTATAATTGTTTTACACTGTACAATATTTACGTGCTTGTTAATATTTGCTTAATAAAATTTTACAATACAGTAATGCCTCGTTTTACGCGAGGGATACGTTCCGGAAAAAATCGCGTTAATTGAAATTCCCGCGACCATAGAGAAGTTGATGACTACATTATGTTTATACGCACTCTTTCGTGTAATTTAATAATAAATTTTAATTTCGTGTTATAGTGAAACCGCGCATAACGGGGTCGCATAAAGCGGGGTATTACTGTATATAGTATGTATATAAAATACATGTAATATGTTCTATACTAAAAGTATGTAAGTTTTCTTATAGTAGCCTGGTTATATGAGCAGAGTTTTAAGTGTTTTAAATATATGTAACTACACTTCAACCAATGTTTAATATCTACTTCTTGAGTTAACACGTCACTGACCCATATAAATTGTCCCTGAATCTATACTTACCGTATCAAATCTAGATGAATCAAATGACATTCTTTTAAAGCGTCTTTCGCATTATGTTCAAATAAATGCTCACATCGATACTTCAACAAATCAATTTGCCCGCCAAAAAACATCATGAGAACTATCGAAGTTGTATCGAAACTCATGAGTAATCCTGTTGAGTATAGAGCCACTATAATTTGGTATATATATGACATTGCATAACCTAAAAGTGTGTTTCTGTCCCACGGGACCCACGCGCTCATTATTTGCTCATACGGTTCTGTGCCTGAAAATTTAATGTTATAATTACTACAAAGATGCTTCCATATACAGGCTGTGTCCGAGAAATTATAACAAATTTAAAGAGATGGCTCGGTAAGTGATTTTGAGCAGCAATTAATTGTAATTAAAAAAAAATCTCCAAATGTCCACCTTTTTCTTGTATTACAAACATCATAATTTTTTTGTTGGACTATACACATTGGCAGAATTATCTTCATTAGATATACGAATAAAAGAAGAAATAGGATAAAATTATAAAAAAATAACAAAATACAATACCGTTTTTAACACTCTCTCTATATGCCGAAGAAATAAAATACTTCAAAATTGGTTGTAACACTAAAATAAACACGGTAATGATCACCAAAATTCCATAAGTAAATGTGATACCACGGCAGTATTTAGTGTACGTTTCAATAATCCTCTTCATTTTAGGGTTATTCTCAGATGCAAGACGGTCTCTTAAATCTGTTTTGTTGGCAAAATCCAAAACTTGTATCCAATCCTTTTGGTATAGGAAAAATGTTATGACTTTATACACACTAACAGTACCTGTCATTGTAATTTTGAAATTGTTTAAAATCAGATTTAAACTAGACCGTACGATGTACAATTCAATAAATTCCGTTATAATGAACAACATGATCGGTGTGAGGAAAATTATATGTAATACTCTATTAATTTTCTTCTTCGGTTTTATTAGACACAAAATTTTTAACCAAAAAATGTTTGGTCCCAAAAGTGGTTGGTTTGGATTTTCGAATTTTTTAAATAATTTATTTAACCTGTCCATTTTGACTGTGTTCTTGCAATAGTTTTTTTTTATGTTAAAAATGATATTAAATTAAGAAATTAATTTATTTAACTAGTGTTGGGAGTTTGTTGATAATTATTTTTGTCGATGATTTAATAAACACTTATGAGTTTGCATTGTCAATCTGGACAGAACACATTCATTCGTCTTTACAAGCCGATACAGTAATGTCCTGCTTTACGCGAGGGATACGTTCCGGAAAAAATCGCGTTAACTGAAATTCCCGCGACCATAGAGAAGTTGATGACTACATTATGTTTATACGCACTCTTTCAGGTAATTTAATAATAAATTTGAATTTCGCATTGTAGTGAAACCGCGCATAACGAGGTCGCGTAAAGCGGGGTATTACTGTATAGTTATCTCCAATCGTGGATTTGAACTCTAGCTTAATCAGGTTGTATACGGTTTACATACCACTACTAATTCTACGCTGAAAAGCTTGTTGATCCAGTGTAAAAGCTTATGAAAATAGTCTGAAACAGTATAGTGACTATGGAATTTATGGACATATCTCCTGGTCATTTATAGTGTGTTTATACTATACTATTTATAGGCATATTAAATATTATTATTATTACACTAAAATGCATCGTTAAAAATGAGTCACTAAATAACTTCACATCACTAAAAAAATTAATTATTAGAAAATTATTATTAAAAAATTATCGACAGGTGTTTTTTTTAAATTACTCATAATGATACGTTATGAAGTTTTTATTTTAATTACTCTATTAATTTAAATTTAGTGTTAAGAAAGGGTTTATGGGGCGTAAGTAAGTGAGGACGGCGACTGGGGAAAGGGTGAAGAGGAACGGGGTAGAGTGGAACGTTACCTTTATTAGTTATACTTAGTAGAGACTCTAGGTTCGTTAAATCAGTTTGTTAGTACTGTGACTTTTATAACAATTAAAATATCCCTTCTCATATAAACATATTGTGCGTTTCTATAGAAAAGAAGAATGTACTGCGCAAAACCTTTTTGGCGAAGAAAAAAGCCTTAATATAATTATAAAAAACTGATTTACATATAAATAATCATATTGCAATGTAATATTTAGTTGGAATATTTAGATGTAACCTTATAATCTCCCTTTGGTAGGTATTTTTTGCAGTATTTAAGCCCTAGGGTTTCGCGGAACACCACTTTGAGAATGGCTGGTCTACACAAACAACGCAACAACAAAACACAACTAAACCTCTTTTGTTTTCTAAAATCCGAAGTAACAGACCGTGACTTATCTCGCACTAATCCAGAGCTTTCTATCTTAAGAAAGGATTGTTTAGTTTTAAGCTGGAAACACCTCCACTTCATCAATCAACGACGCTCAGGTTCATAGTGAATTTATTTTCAACTGTTTTATTAAAAGTTCGCTAAAATTAACTTTCTAAGGAGATAAATTTCAAAGCCTTTAAATTGGCGGTTTAAATTTATAATATAGTAATGGCTATAGCTGATGTTATATTATTTTTAAATGAAATGAAAATTGTTTATTAGCATAGGCGTTAACCCTTAAATGCATGATTTATTTTGACCTCTTGAAAAAATATATCTTGTAGACTTGTTCATTCTAATGCAGGGAGACATAGAAAGAAATAAAAAATATATTATTTTTATACTATTTTATTAAAAAAACCTTATGTTGCAGATATACAACATCAAGCATGATAGTAGTAATTCTACAACTCAACAAGCCAAAAATACTTATTTAAGAAAATTTGAGGATTTGACGTTTAGTCTGTCAGTGTCATCTTTCTTGTTTCTTCTTGTCTTTCTATTGCCACAATGCATTGTGATAATTATATTTTTAATCCATTTTAGTCCGCTATATTATTACACTTAAGTCTATCTAAAAGTGGTGACCCAACGACTTTTGAACAACGCAACCAGAAAATAACCTTATTTGTGAAGTTATGAAGCTAACAGCAAATTTTGAGCTCGGTATATGTAGACATTCTAAGATCCCTCGGTCGTCATCTAATATACGGTGATTACAGGGCGCTTAATGCCGCTACAATGCCTAACAGAATCAGCTCTTCACAACATGGCCAATTAAAAGTATCAAAACACATAAGAAGCGGAATCGGCAGTTAAGATCCTGTGCCTTGCAAATTTTCTCATGTATTTATGGATATTGTTGGACCTCTTCCACCATCCAATCATTATACATGTTATTAAATATTATTAATCGCTTCACTAGCTGGCCAGAAGACTCTGCCACGGACATGGAAACCTTCGCTTTCAAACTTAGAGAACATGTTCGTGTACTTAAGTCAGTTAATGCAAAACATCATTCAACTCAAAATGCTACTTTTTTCATCCAGAACATCAAAACGTAGCATGTTTTTCTTCATCAAGACAACATCATGTGATAAGTATTTTCAAGACAGTAACAACGTATCAATGGCCGCAGAATACGCTTTCCGGATATAAATTCTTCTGAATTCACCGAGAGGGGAGTACTTGTGGCGGTCAATTCAACAAGCCGAAAATACTTATTTAAGAAGATTTGAGGTTTTGACGTATAGTCTGTCAGTGTCATCTTTCTTGTTTCTTCCTGTCTTTTTATTGCCACAATGCATTGTGATAATTATATTTTTAATGCATTTGCTAATAGTGTTCGCTTTGTATTATTTTAGTATATAAGCTGAATCAAAATAAACAAGTTCAATGAACGTCACGACCTCACACGAGAACCTTGTCTTTATTTAATAACACCTTCAACTGCTGGTACAAAAGAACACACGCATTAGTTTCCTATAAAAATATTTCACCAATGGGCTCGACTAATATTAAAGGAAATTATTTAAAATTATTTTGCTTATACGTGGCATCATCAGGATACGTGAAGTGGCGAAACGCGTCGAGACAAATTACTGAATGTTGTAGCGGGAATTATAAGCAAAATAATTTTAAATAATTTCCTTTAATATGGATTTCCGCAAAGTAACGCCTGAAACAACTAATTATATCGACTAATATTGTCTAATACCACATTTTTAGCTCCAAACGTTCGACTGAATCACCCCGTATAATACAAATAACAAAAGAAAGCTCAAGTAATATATATATATATATATATATAGCTTAACAAGTGCTAACAAAGCTGAAGTTTGAGAGCCAACTCAACAATTCGCATTTCATATTAGACCGCAAAACTTACGGAGCCTTTTGTGACACTAATTGGAATTATTATTTTCGCTAATTTAAAAAGAGGCTATTTCATTAGTTTCAGCAGTGCCAGTAAAAGATATCTGAAATGAATAAATCAAATTAATCTTTTCATTGCAAAGATTACATTGAAATATGTTTAAACTTCTATGTGACTAGGTATTACAATCTTATGTATTTTTTTTTAAATTTACATGTCATAGGTTATGCATATATTTATTTTTAAATATATCTTAATTTAAATTCTTTGGTAAGCTTAAATTTTTTTTTTATGTAAATATTTTATCGAATAATTTATCAAATTATTATAACAATTTAAAGATAATTCTTTTCAATATAGTTATCATAAGAATGAAAAAAAAGTGTTTCTTAGACTCACGTCACAGTTTTTCGACACAAAAAACTTAATCATGTGAATGGAATGAAATCAACTAAAAGCTTTTTCCATACAATGTAATGTAGCTTCAAATTCTTTTTCTTATTATACTTTAAAACAGACTGCATACGTGGCGCAGTGGTTAGTACCACCACTCTGTCACGCAGAAGCCACGGGTATGACACCCAAATACGTGATAGTACTAATTGTTTTAACTGTTCATCATAATGTCATGAAACAAACCTTTGTTACCCTATTCAGTGAGTCGACACGTCGTTATTTAATATTTTACACGAAAATTTCAGGTACGCATCACATTTTCTGACACCCAGGTACAGTACGCGTTCCGAATAACAATTAGACCGAACATTGTAGTAAAACACAGGCTATTCACGCACTTATACCACACAAAATAACGTATATAGTTGCGTGTATTGTTTACTTGGGATATTAGCAGCGATTTTTATGTTATATGCTAGAATATATAATATTACTTTGGAGGCGTCTCGTCATTACTTTGTACGCTTGCTAAATATAATTACAAACAAAATGTTGATATATTTTATCATGGTTATACATTGCATATAGTCGTCCCTGAATTGCTTAGACCAGCCTTTCTCAAAGTATGTTTCGCGAAACCCTAGGGCTAAAATACTGCAAAAAATACCTACCAAAGGGAGATTATAAGATTACATCTAAATATTCCAACTAAATATTACGTAATATTACATTGCAATATGATTATTCATAAATACATATAAATCAGTTTTTTATAATTATATTAAGGCTTTTTCCTTCGCCAAAAAAATTTGAGAACCGCTGGCTTAGACGACAGTGGGGTATTCACAAACAAGTAAACTGATAACCTGCTGAAAACTGCTATCTGAAATTGGGGAGCACTAAAGTTCAATAATAATCATTATTATAGATACAGCAATACATATAGGTATAACATACTTAAGGCAAAATTAAATTTGTTTGTACAATGGCCTACATATGAATCAAAATGTCTAGCTCTAAGTACATGTTTCGGCAAGTAAATGAACACCAATATTGTCTAGTTATAAGATAATGATGATTAATACCATAGCGGTCATTTAACCATAAGTAATCCAAACATGCATTAATTTTAGAATTTAGATGCTTACTGCTTTGTATGGAGACCTGTGAGCTTATCACGAATTTTAGTCTGGCTTTCGAACCGAGTTCGCTTCAAATGATCTGTATAGAAATTTGAGCAGCGCCACCGCGTGCGGATTTGGAACTACAATATTTTAGTTACTTTTTGTTAATTTTCGAACGTCTCGATGTTTCGTTCATTTGATAGATTGCTGGTGCTCGTTAGTCGTTAGTAAAAATTCATGATCGATAACGGATCCGTTTTACTTGTAACAGCTCGATTCGAAAGCCAGACTAAATTCGTGATAAGCCCACTGTTCAAATGTTGTGTAGTCATTTGACCCGTAACTATTTTCGTGAATAAGCGAAATTACTCGGTTATTTGGCGTTAGAATTGTAGTATACAATCTATACTTACCAAATCTGATCAGATAAATTTTCCATTTTATTGCTTTCGTAGAAGTTACTATTGCACATTGCCACTTATTTACCTATCCAAAATATTTGAAAGGGATTTGAACTTTATCATGTAAATTATAAAGTGTAGTTGAATATTTGTATAACTAAAATTGTGTTTACCAAACGAGCACGGTCAGTAAAGGTCCAAATCTGACATCTATTTGGCACATCTAATCGACTATCTCGCTCGCTCTAATATAAAACCAGGTACGGCGGTGCGAGATGGTTGTCTGCGGGAGGTACACACAGAATATGGTGGTTGATTAGAATTCCGGTCAGGTTAGAAATGTCATAGCAGCGTTTGTATGAAATCTAAATATAGGCGTGAAATATAAGAAAGTACATTAGTAATAGGTCTTTAGCAACTCGTTCCATATTCTCTCCAAATCTTCATTCTAAATTTAAATTCCTTATTCTTTTTTTTTATAGCATCCTGTCATAGGATAACATAGACAGACGATTGCAGGCAACAGACACCCACACTATGCTGGCTTGAGAAGACGAATGTGCTACGTTCAGGTCGACAGGTCACACTCTCATTATACCCGATTAATACTGAAATGCGACTAGATATTTATTTCATAGAAATATTCCCGAAATAAAATCACTATGAAATTAGATATTTTTATATCTTAGTGCGGACTAAATTAAAAAACTTTGAGCTGTTTTTTTTCTAAATAATTTTAATATGACGTTTTGAGAGCTTCACTGGCAGCCTGCAGTGTACATACAATCTCATACTTTTAAACACAATTTTAATATTTGAAAATAGAAAACAAAAACAAATGAATTCTAAAATAGAACTTGTATTTTTGAAAATTAAAACTCGAGATTTTTAAACGTTCAATGATTGGCTAAAAATATCTTTAATACATATAAATTAATTTAGAATTTGACACGATACTAATTCCAGCTGTCGTCCCCAATCACGTGAATAACCTCTACATGCCTTCATTACCCTCTTCCACGGCATTACAATGCTCGTATCGTCTGAAATATTTATTTCCTCGAAACAAATTTTTATGATAATAATATAATATTATAAAAATAAAAGTGTTTATGTTGTATATATTATCCTATTATATGTATTTATAGGAAGTCTTAGACCTGTACTCGAGTATAGATCAAATCAAAATAGACCAATCGCACGCTTAAAACATTGTTGGCGTGAATTTTGACCAATGATAATAATCCATTGCAATCTTTCAATTGCGTCTACTGTCACCTAGCTTATTACGTTCTGTTTACAATCGTTTATAAGAAATCGTTACTTATTGAAATATGAATAACACAAAGAAAAAATGCAAATTAATGTTTAAACTAGATATTTGATACGCATGTAAGTATATGCAACATATTACTATTTTATTTTGATTGCTGTCTAATGGTTGTCGTGTTTAAAGATTTATATTTTTTTAGTAAAATACACTCAGGTAATGATCAGGTGGTCAGAGATCAAACTACTTTTGAGTGTCGTTTCTTAAATCGGGCTTTGGAGTGTAAATGTAATGTTAAAGTTAATTAATCTAAAACGATTGTCACGATTACAAATTCGTCATTCCGGGTTGCAAAGTTAGTGAGAATTGTCAGGTTAATTACATTGAAACCTTTCCCAAATTAGGTATGATAATTAGTCAACTCTCGTTACAATCGAATTGTAACTTTTAAATTTGTTTTAATAACTTTTTGGGATTATCTTTAAGAACGTCATACCGATATTTATAATTTGAATTCGACCAAATATATTTCTAAAATTTATTATTCTATTATGATAAGAAATTTAATAAATTTGAGGGTAATTTTAATTTTATTTATTTATTTATTTGAACATTTACAACAAACAGTTAACTTTCTACAACAATTTGGTGACTAATTACATTGTGAGAAGAATTATTAAGAATGTATGTACAAGTATTTACATTAACGCTATTATTTCAGTAACTGTCATACATATAAATGCCAGTCTGTTATTTTACAAATTACGAAAATTATATGTTTTATAATATATTATAATAAACGGCATAACTGAATGTATTACAAGTTTTATTAAGTATATACTCGTATTATTATTTATTATTTTATGTAATGTATGAATTGTGTATATTTAGTTATTATTTTCTTATCATTGCACCAAATATCACCGTTCACACCGACAAAGGTTAGCTGGTAGATAATGCTGACGGCATTAAGCTCGTCTGTGTGAAAAAAAATTTTTCTTGCAATAAAGAATATATTATTACAAAACCCAATTTTGTATTTTTTCTTTTAAATTTTGTTTATTATTATTTTCATTTGTTTTTCATGTAAAGTGGTGTAGTGTATAGTTTTGAATCTAAGTAACAAGTTGTATATGTTGAGATAGGCAGCTATCATAGAATATCACGTTGGCATTGGTAACTCAATGAACCTCAAAAATATACACACATGTTTGGGGGTCATATAGCATCCTTTATTGGCAATTTTTTCGTCGCATATTTTCATCAAATCGATTTTCGATTACCTGCCACGTTGATTCCGACGATAGTTTATGAGCGTGCATGATGAAAGATACTGTCTTTCGAGTGATTCGTTTACACGATTCAAGTCATTTAAAATTATATTAAATAAAAACGTCTTCATCATAGTTATCTTTAATAGTTCAATCAGTCGAAAATCTAATAAGATTTATACAAACTTTCAATTTTACTATTAAATCCTTTCTTAGCGGATTTTTTATTGCCAAATTTAGATCCGTAGTGGTTTGGGCTGTTTTAGATCACTATGTGTTTTCACCTTTGAGTTTTATATATATAGAAGAAAGATATAATTTATAATATTACATTTTCTTAATACTATTAAATTTCTTTTTTTATTGTAGATATTTTTACTGTTTTCATTTGTAATAATATTGTACATGAAAATATTTTAGTTTAAATCAATTTCTACCAAAAAATTGTTTACACCGAAAGCAAGCGACTTGATTTTGGGCTAATATATGTAATTATTTTTCTTTCTACCAAACTATATGCTGTATTCTACAATTACATAAACTTGGTTTTTAATACACTGTCAACGATAATGTGGTAATGAGATTGGCAAGTAAATATACTTTTTATTAATTGACTTGAAATGTAACTTGAACGGTGTAAGCTCTCCTTGTTCGTAACCAATGACTCACTGATAAGCGCATGTCTTGAAAATGTACAAATAGTTTTTATCGAGGTACTAAAATAGGATGCGGTTACGAAAAATATATGGGTGCTTTTTTAGTATAGTTTATTGGATAAAAAATATTTTGTTTCGTTTTTTGTTAGCTGTAACTTCTTCTACTTATTAATGGCCTTATATGTTTAATAAAGACAATTCTACTAGTAACGAATATTCGGATAAATGGCCACCAATATATTACAAAAATTTTAATACACACGTAAACCCTTACGTCAAAAAAAATATTCTTTTATTGTATACAAAATATATTAGTAAAATTTGTCATTATATAAATTCATTTGTTTATTAAATTTCAAATTGCCATTCTAAATGTAAATATTTTTAAAAAAAGAATGTCTTCATTTTTTTCTTTACATAGGCTGTTCCCTTAGGTCAGCCATTCTCAGTGTGTTCCGCGGAACCCTAAGGCTAAAATACTGCAAAAAATACCTACCAAAGGGAGATTATAAGGTTACATCTAAATATTCCTACTAAATATTACGTAATATTATATTGGAATATGATACATATAAATCAGTTTTTTATAATTATATTAAGGCTTTTTCCTTCGCCAAAAAAGTTTGAGAACCGCTGCCTTAAGTAATTAGTTATTGGACTCACTGTATATGTATTTTTAAATATCCGCATCGGAAATCCATTACAAATGTCTTATTAACCATAATACAACCAAAATTGTTGGACTCGATGAGTATGTGAGATTGCAGTTAGTTTACTCGGCCTCAATATTGCTATGATTTGACCGTTTGTACTGTTTCCATTGTTCGTTATTTTTATTTATATATTTTATTGTTTCAAGTTATTTATTTCTTATATTTAATCTTAAATTTTGTAGTAACACATTTTTAATTAGGAGATTATATATATATTAAAGCTATATGTATAACAATTTTATAGTTTACTAGCTTTTACCCTTCGCTCGCATTTAAGTCATTAAATAAGTATCAGAGATCATTTCAATAAAAATGAATCAAAATGATAACTAAATTTTCTTGCTTGGCTGGGATTTTCAATTTTTAAAAATGACTACATACAATGATGTTTCAAAGACTTATTTAAATAAAAAGTATCCTATGTTACTGCTAGTACCTCCAAAAATATGTGTACAAAACTCATATTCACATTTATAATATTAGTAGGGATTTGTTATTAATCTAAGATGAAATAAATCTAATAAATTTTATT